>OVAN01012481.1:0-13687 GCA_900406275.1 Anastatica hierochuntica | reverse complement strand
TTTTCCTTTATTATCTTTGTCCGCCACTTTTGTCTCTTCTTGTTTGCTTTGCTTAGGAGATAATGTCTATTCCTAGTGTTTGAGTCTCTAGTCCTCGTTGGTTCGACCCTTAAATACTACAATCAACATAGCTGTATACTTGCGGTTAGTGGGGATTGTTAGTGATTAAGGTTTATAAATTTAAAACTTGAAATTGAGTTAATCACTAGCGAAATCTAGCCCTCAACAAAGGGTATCAAATGCATGTGTCTATCGACCTTGTGCATACCACTATCGACCTGCAAGTCGATAGCCCCATGCATTGGCAATCTTTGGCTTGTTCTTTGGCCCTTTGATAGCCTCTTTGCATCCACATACTGGACATGCATCTAGCTCCTCTTTTCCTTTAGTTCTCGACTTCAAAAATACCTTGAATCCATCTCTTGAGCCTTCATTGAGCCACTCTAAAAGTTATACCTACAAATGCACGAATAATTTTGCAAATGCAACTAATCCTAAAACTAGACTCTGGACTCAAACTATATGGATTCTAAGGTTAAAATGCAATATTTACATCCTAAAAGTGAAAGAAACTAAGCTAAAATTCAACCAAATAAGCATGAAATTATGTATACATTAGTTAGCTTTCAAATGCAAATACTTTGAAGTCATATGGGGCTGTGACCAAGGAGTTACAGCCGTTTTAGCGAAGACATGTTTGTCTGTCTTGGAATAAAGCAAATGGAGCAACAGGAAGTTGTGACCGGATGATGGAGTTGCTAATGTGTTCATACTTTATGAGCTTTTACTTGCGTTTTCTTCGAGATATATGGTATTTTAATATGTATTTGGTTCTTTTAGGAGTCTTTTGGTGTACTTTAGTGTTATTACAGGTTTTAGTTTGCAATTTGGACCAAAAACAGATATTCAGAATGCAGAATCATGCTAAAGTGTCAGAAGTTTGGCCTTATTTGACAGACTTCCCACTGTTTGATTTAGCTAAACTTTTGACACAAGATAGCCAAAAGATCTAGCTTTAGTTTGGACGTGGTTTGAAGGAAATCCAATGGTACGATCAAAAGTTATGGCCATATGAGAAGACCAATGCGCACAAATGAGTCACTTGATAGACATACAAGGATCAAGCAATCCCTGCACAAGGATCAACCGATCCTTGTCACGACGTGACCAAAACCACTAATTTTGATTCAGAATCGAAGACCGAAGACCCAAATCACATGTTTTAATGCCCAGACTCGAGATTATTGTTGTATTATGCTATTTTTAAGACTTCTAAGCAATTTTTGAGCTTTGAGAACCCTAGGGAAAAGAACTCTAGTCCGTGCTCTATTAAGAAGAATTATGAACCCTTATCTCTTGTCTTTGATTTCAATTCAATATGTCTTTCTTCATTTCATCTTGTGTTGTTTGCAAATGCCATGAGTGAGTAGTTTCATAGTTGGGTTTAGGGTTTCTCGTTAGGGGTTTTCAAGATTTGTCATTGTTAGGTTGTTAGATTGGGAAATTACTATTGGATCTTCGATCATCACTATGTTTAATGCTGAAATTGAATTTGTGACCTAGTTTTTTATCTTAGAATTTTCAATACACCGAAAGTGATTTCTTGAATGCCTGAATATGTGTTAAAGGAGCAAAGTGTCATTAGCCAATGGAGATTGATGTTATTGCGCTTTATGAACTTATCAAACCTGAATCTAATGCATTTTTAGAATATGAAATTCAACTAGAGTTAGTCTATAGGATTTTATAACATAGAGAATTAACGCTACGAAAATAAGTTGATTATAAATTCGTGATTTGAGTTCTAAACGGTTCTAAATCTTGTTTCCTAGTTAATTAACGTGACATTGATGATGGATTGTGTCCCCTGAGAACACCCTGCGCCCAGAGTTATTCTCAATTGCTTACAACACGACTTGATTTTCTGCTTTTGTCTGCTTTCTATTCGATTTTAGCATCACCAACAATAAATTCATTTTTGCTTTAGCCTGTGTTTCATCTATAGCTTGTCGTGTGATCATTGGTCCTTGCGGATTCGATCCCAATCCACTACAACGTGCTTAACTATACGTTTGCAGTGATTTCTCGGGTGAAAACTTGAGCTATAAAGTTTTCTAGAATCCACAAGGACTGACTCAATAAATTAATCATGATTCTATGATGTTTTTACTCTTGATCTATTATGTGATGTTTTTCTCATTGATTGCTTGATTTTTTTAGTGATCCATGTTTGAGTAGTTCATTACTTAGGTTTTTACACTTCTCAAAGAGATCATGTTATCATAAGATGCTAGTATTTGATTAGGGATTCATATAGTCTTTGTCTGGGTTGATCTTTATGCATGATTACTCTACATAGTATTTAGTAGTTTGTCCATAAGTAGATTTTCATTCCAGAAGCTTGTTAAATCACCTGAAATAAATATTTGACAAGTTGAGTTACAAGAAGGCTTCGAAAGTAGATTGCCTTGGCTCAGTGAACTTATCGAAACTTGTATCTATATAATGCATGTTTATTTATTACAAGGCCATACGAAAGTTGATGTCCCTTGATACTTATGCATAGAATCCCGAACCTCGAAAGTGGAGAGGATCTAAACTAGTGTTTCCGAGTTCTAGATGTTGCTTAATTCTAACCCCTAAACAAATCGGTTTCTTCAATGATGCATGATTCTTTGCAAATGTCCTATGTGCCTAATGCTTTTCCCAATTGATTTACATCCTTTTATTTATTTAAAGTTGTTGTATTTTACTTTTAAACCCACCAAACAACTTTTTAATTTTTGTTTTATCTCAAATTGATCCTGAAATTCGTAGTGGAAGATCAGAGTCCTCGTAGAATTAATAACCTCAAGTCCTGCAACTACGCTGTTCACTTGTAGTAGTAGTGTCGTTTATGGTGAAACTTGACACGCTATCACTCATTAAGAGGAGGATCTCTTTTCCAGGGCCATTTCATTTCAAAACCTCGGGCAGTTTCTTACTTAAATCTTTTTTTCCAGATTCTAGCTGCTATCCATCTCAAAGATAGAAATATTGTAGCCATGGAGGAGGAGACCACCAAGGCCTGAAGAGCTAGAGAGGATGCCAGGCCAGAACTTTCAATTGAGAAGAAAAAGGCTAATGTTTTATAGAAAGAGTCTGAGGCCAAGGGCAAAGAGCTCAAGGAGAAGAAGGAGGAGCTAAGAGCTTCCAAGGAAGTGTTGGCCAATACCAAAGGGGAGGAGACACTCTCGATAGCCGTGGAGGGGGCCAAGGCCAGGGAGGTTGACCAGGCCATAGCCAAGGTAAATTTTACTGAGGGCATTGCCATGGTGAAAGTAAGGTGGGAAATGGCAAGTATTTCTTGACCGGTTTTAACAAAGGCTGGCCTTTGGTTGCCTTTGACTTTGAAGTCAAGGAGGTGCGCCGTATGGAGGCGCTACTCAAAGTTGAAACACTTACGCCCTATGGAGGTGACGTTGGCTTCCTTACCTTTCGGTCATCCTAATTTCCCCAACCTCGAGGATCTTCCCTTCGCGATCCCCCAAAGAGAAGAAGAGAAGAAGGAATAAGAAGGTGCCCCGGCGCATAAAGTTTGTTTTTTTTATCTCATTGATGGCGTTGGTTTCGGCCAATGTCTCTCTGATTGTAGTGGCTCCTTCATGGGCTTTTCTGACATCCTTTTGCTTAAGCTTAGGTGCTAAGGGAGAACAAATCAAAGCAAGGATCAAGGCCAAAATGGAGTATGGTGTGGACATTTCCAACAAGTCACCATGACTTAGTACTTAAGAGCATTCATTTAGCTAATGTAAGTTCTCTTAAACTCAAGCATTACATTTGCAGTTCACCACTTTAAAAGAATTTCACGAGTGATTTTGCAAAAATTTGATTTAAGAAAACTTAACTACTTTTGATCCATTTAAAAACCTTTGGTCCCAATCTTTCAAAAGCTAAATTTGCTTTTCCCTCCAAAATTGGATTTTATGATTTTAAGGGTTATTTTAATAATTTTTTGCAAAATGGTTATGAGAGGAATTTCCAAGGACCGTTTTAGAAATTGTTGAAAATCTTACCAACTTAAACACTTAACATGAATAGCACATGTTGTTTGAAAAAAGCAAGAATTCTCTCTCTTAGCTTAAAGCCATCGACATTTTCATCTTCTTAAGCTAAGCTTTTGTGTTCTTGAGAACTTTGAGAGAAACCTTAAGTTTTTTTCACAAGAATCATCCACTATTGCAAGCATTTCACAAGATCTCTACTTCTCACATTCATATTTGCATCAAGGAAACCAAGGTATGGATAAAAAACTTCTTCTTTTCTTGATGATGATTTTCAATTTTGATAAGTAGAAGTGAATTAGATGTTTTTTTGTGATGTATCTTGGGAGCTAGAGCTTAGTTGTTGAGTTTTCATGGATTAGATCTTCTTAAAAACAACTAAAAATGCTTGATTCATGGATTGTTCTTCTTGATGAATAGTGCTTATGAATAATGTTCTTGAGAGAATTTTGGGGGAAATTAGTTTCGTTGGTTCTTATGTTGAATTTATGGTACTTATGTCTGAAATCCTTGAAGAGTTCAAAGAGTATGCAATTTTTGAATGATGTCCTTTGATGCTTGAAATTTTCGATTTTAATAAGCTAAAAGGATTGCTTTTGAGTCTTCATTGAATTTGCCATTGCATTGTTATGATAATATGAAGCTTGCTTTACTTGTTATTCATTGTTGAAAACCTTGAGCATTGTTCATTACCATTTAATTTGGGTAAATTATATTAAGTGCACACTTATCCGAATTTAGTAAAGGTCTTTGAATGATTCAAATGGACATTATCTTAATGAATTTTATAGGCATCTTACTCATGACATATGCATCGTTCGGTTACTTTTGAAATTTTGAAAATGTTAAGCTAAGAAGTGGCCGAATATTTTGATGATTCTTGAAGAAGAATTTTGGTCCATGTGCATCCATTTGATATAGCATTTAGATTGAATTTTTTGGTTAGGAAAATTTCTAAGAATCAATGATTAGTATGACTTGCTCTTGAATGTTTAAACTTGATTCAAAACTAAATCCTTCTTAGGTCTTTTCATTCGTTCGTTAAAGAAATTTTGAACTCACAATATCTACTATCTTTTGTAGATCGAAAAATGACTTCAAGAGAACAAGCAAATGTGACATATGCGAGTTGGTACGATAAGGAGAAAAGCCACTACTTGCATCTCCAAGATAACGCCAAGATCATTGGAACTACTTGGGCGGATGATGAAATTTTGAGAGAGATGGAGATTCACAATCAAGTAAAATACTTGATTAGGAAAATGGACATGGGAAACCTTCTATCAATGAACTATGCGACTTACCGTCACCCAACTCTACAATTTCTCTCAACGGTTACAATGGTACAAGGACGTGGTCCTCATGAAAGTGTCGTGTACCTCAAATTTTAAGATCAACGAGAACTTTTACAAGGTACCCTTTGAGGAGATATGTCAAGTGCGTGGTTTCGATCAAACGAAAAAATATTTTGGTTATGGAAATGGACTTGAATCAAGAATACTTTGGGAGAGAATAGCACTTGGGTCTTACGATGAGGGTTCGACCAAGCTATCAACGATTCGAAACCCAACTATTCGTTACCTTTTGGAGTTGCTTGGAAACACCTTTATGGGGAGAAGCTCGCCTAGACTAGTGAGGCTCTTGAGTTTCAAGTTGTTATTCCAAAGTGTCAAGACGGTTATGAAGGGACCAAGTGGGAACATAATGGAAAACCTCATGGGAAATAATGTAAACAACAGAGGTGTCTTCATCTTCGAGATGTTAGACTATCATGAAAAGTTGAGGACCACAAGGAAGCCTTTGATTTGTATTGGCGGGTTCCTCACGCCATTGTTTCTCCACGTGGGAGTCAATCTTGAAGAGTTCCGGAGATTAAGAGGAGAAAGGAAGATGGATATGGGTAATCTAGTGAAGGAAAAATTCCTTTATGGTTACCACGGGTATACGAATGGCCGAATGATCTACTTGTTCATCGATAAAGAGAGGCAAAGACAAGCGTGGTACCTGCCCCTACAAGAGCACACAACCGTGACAAAGGATGAGAATCTCTCATTCCGTCTCCCTCAAGATCTACTTGTCAACCGTCCCTCCCTACCAAGTGAGCCAAGACTTTACAAGTCGGACCCCAACGAGATACCACCGAACCAAGAAGAAGAAGAAGATGTTTTCAACGTTGAATACCAATAAAAAGAACCACCAGAGGGTTACCAAAGAAGTGAGTACAAAATGTACTTGGAGAGGAAGGTGAATAACCAAGTCAAGGTCATAAGAAAACAAGGGAACTTCATTACACGGTTGTGGAGGAGGATAAAGAAAAATGAAAAATACAATTGATACGCCTCATCAAGTGAGGAAGAAAAAGAAGATGAAGACTTGAGTTTCCATGGACATCAACAACCAAGACACTCGGTTGCCCTTCCTCCTTGGTAATCCGGGAACCGCAAGAGCTTCATAACAAGAGTCATCCCGAATGAAACATGGGAAAAACCCCCTTGGCCCTTCATCATCATGGCCACGGAGCTCAAGACACAACAACAACGAGCCTGATTCCTCCGTTGGATCCACTATATACTTATATATATATGAGTTGTCACAAGGTACACCTAAAATCCTTTGTAAATACCATCGCATGTTTTGATTTTAGTATGTATTTTAATGGTCAGTCTCATGGTTTAGAATTCACCGAGACGGTGAAATTGAAGTCCGGGGGAGGGGCTTAGTACTAATGTCATTTTGAGTTTTGATGTTTTCTTTTCTCTTCACATATTGAGTCATGTATTGTATTTGCTCTTCAAATATTGAGTCATGCATTGTATATACTTATGATTTATGAAAAAACCAAAAACAACTTTGAAAGTTTTTGAAAAAAACCAAAAAGATTTTAATTTTTTTCTCAAAGCTTTGCATATAGATTGCATGAATTTTTAAATACTTAGTTTGTTAAGAGCATATAGGATTGCATTTTGCATAGGAAACAATGACAGAACTACCTCATAGATAGTTGAGTTTTGTTTAATGAACAATGTGCTCAATAGAAGTAAGATGTTGCATAGACCATTTTTTGTCTTAGAAAAATTCGTGATTGGAATTAACCACTTAAAAGTCTTTGTGAATGTGGAAGTAAGCTATCTTTTGATTCAATTTCTATCTAAGATGGCTTTTAATGAATGTTAATATCTTGCTTATGGGCTTTGCTATGCTTGACCATGGAAAAACACTACATCTGAGCTATGTTTTAACTACTTTTACCAACCTTTCTTAGCTCAAATTGCTACTCTCATATTTAGAGTAGTGATCAACCCTTGTAAACCCTTAAACCTTTCCTTCAAAACCCCCCTAATATTTCGATATGTGAGGCATCTTTTGGAAAGTGCACACACAGGCAAAATCCCGAGCGAACTGAAGGCTAACTAGAGTCATAGGAGGGGAAAATATTTGTGGTTTTGGGTTTGTAGAAGTCTTTGGAATGGTTAGTGTGTATAGAGTCAAGTGGATGTTCCTTAATGCTTATATGGTCCTAGGTTGTTTGAATAAGAAAAAGAAAAAGAAAGAAGGAAATCAAAAAAGATAGAAAAGAGAAGTGAAAGAAAAAGGAACTAGAGATTAGTACTGAGTTTAAACTCTAACCTTAGAAACTATAAGCTTAGAGAGTTCACCCTTAAAAAGAAAAAGAAATAAAGAATCCAAGTGATTAGATAATGGCTCTTAAAATCAAAAGAAGGTTAGTAGCGAAGAAGTTTAAAAGTTTAAGAATCTATAGTTGTCTACAAAAAGAAAAAGAATGAGTGAGTTTGGTTCAATAAAATTTTTATGGTTTCTAGTGCTAGGATGGGAAGTATATCAAGTAAGTGCCTAGATCCTTAAGAAGCAATGGGGGTGAGAACAATTAGAGGAAGTAAATGCTTTGTATGCGTAAATTGTTAGGCTACCACCTTGCTTTTGTCTATTGTCTTGCACTACTTTTGTTTGAGAGAAACCACTTCAAATTGAGTGAACCCTCTTCTTTTTACACTTCTTTACATCAACCCCTTCTTTGAAATCCAAACGTAATGGATGAGATGCATTGCCCATAGGTAAAGAACTCATGCCTAAACTTAATTGAATGTAAAAAAGAATTGGCGATTGGATAGTTTGTGGATGCTTAGCTTAGATTCTAAGAGTTGGTTTTGAGATGATCATGGAGAAGTACATAGACTCTTATTTGATCTTTTCACCATTTTACTTGTTTTGAGGACAATGGACATAAGGTATTTTTTTCTTATCTTGGTTTTGAATTCCCACTTGCAAACCTTGTTTCTGAGTTTGGTCTTTGTTGTTTGCTTGAGGACAAGCAAAGAGAAAGTTTGGGGGTGTTGATGTGTACATATTTTCTTGCATATTTTGGTGCATTTTAACTTAGTTTCATCCACATTTAGGTTGTATATATTGCATATAAGTCTTAAAATCTATGAGTTTGAGTCTAAAGTCTAGTTTAGGATCGCATTGCATTTGCATGTCATTTCCTTGCATTTGTTGGAGCAACTTTGGGATGGATTCATGGAGGCTATAGAGGTGGATTCAAGGTGGATTTGTAGCTAAGGAATAAAGGAAAAGACGAGCGAAATGCTATGGGAGAAGATGGAACCAATTGGAGCAAGCAAAGGAAGGAAGAGGAGGCCACAAGCTGCCAAAGTGAGCAGCTGTCGACCTGGAGGTAGAAAGCAGCCCACTTTGGGTCGACAACTGCATTATTTGGGAGTTCTGCTGCCCAAGGTGAGCTATTGTCGATGTGGAGGTCGACAATGGCCTGCTTTCGGGCGACGGGAGGGCACCTCGACGTGAAAAATGCTTCTAGGGCACCCACACTTCCCCTCTTTAGTATAAATACCCTCTTATGTGAACCAAAAACATATCTTTGCTCTCTCTTTCAATATATTGCGTATCTTTGAGATCAAACTCTTATAATAAGTACTTTTAATACATTAAGTGGATTGGGTTCTCTTCTCTACATCTCTTTCTTTTATATCTATTTCTAAGAACGTGAGAGCTCAAAGACCAAGCTTTTGTCTTTGGATTTTCACGACTCTTACTCTTAGTGAGTAGATCCTTCTTGGATCTTGAGATGTAGTAGGCTAGGGTTAGATCTAGGGTTGTGATGGATGATTAGGCTAGATTTTTTTTCGACGGATGATTAGGTTATATTTTGGCATAGATTCCTACTAGATCTTGTTTAGTTCTTCAAAGTTCATTGCTTGCTCATTGATGCCTAGAAAGTGCTCGATGAAATGCTTGAGAGAACAAGATCTATGTTTTTCACTTGGGACCATGAGATTGGATGTTACCTAGGTGCTAGATGGCTAGAAGGGCTTGAGGAACACTATCACTTACATGTTTAGATAGGCAACAAACGAGAATTGAGCCTTGTAATGTATATGGATGAATAGATCTTCACCATAAGAGTGGGTAGATAGACTAAGGAGGGATCCTTGGCATAGGAATAACTTCAATCCTCTAATAAAGCCTTAGAAAAGTCCATTACATGTCTAGATCGTCCCCGAAACCATGGTTATTATCTCAAGATCCTACCTTTTTTATTGTTTACATCCAAGTTCACTCATTTCTCGCTCTTACTTATTGCTTGTTTAATTATTGCTTTTATTTATGCATTTTAATGATGTTTGGACTTGATAATAGCTAGATTTAGTGGAGACCCGTGACAATCCTCATCTAAATCGACCCCCTAAACTAGGATATCTAGTGTATTCCCTTTGTTTAGCTTCTACCTTAAGTACTATTACTCGACCCCGTTCTCTTGCGGGATTGCGAGTAGGCTTATGTTTATAAATTTTAAACTTTGACCCGACGACCTAGCCGACGTCAACACGATCTCACTTCAAGTATCATATATATAATTTACTTTCATCTAACATAGTAGTGCCTTGGAGAAAAACACTTCTATCTGGACGGGACAGTCGTATAATGGGTCTGGTTGAGTTTATCAAGCGGGTACGGAGTTGCTTGTTTGAGAGTAGGCGAAGTAATACATCAAACATGGAAAGAAATGTACTAAAAGAAGTAACGAAAGTGTTGCATATATGTAATGATGACATATATATATGTAAGGAAAAATAAAACATCCTTGACGAATTTTGAATAAGTAATTAAAGAAACTTATATTAAATTTCGCGCTAATTAACAAAAAAAGGAAGAGCAAAACCAATTAAATAAATTGAAACTAAAAGAAAACAAGTCTTGATTGTCAAGATATATATAAATAGGAAAAAGAAAGTAATATTGCATACTTATAGATATACCACGGGTGCCACACACTATGTTTCTTTTGTATCCGGTAGTGAGTGAGGGATTGGCTGCTGAGGCAGTGTTGGTTGTTGTTGTTGCGGCGTCTGTGGTGAATATTTTTGGTATCCATGTGAGTTATATTGAGGTGGCATATATATGGGTCTAGCATTCCCACCTTGTTGAACAGTTATGTAATTCGAGGCCACCTGAACTGGATCCGATGACGAGTATGAATGGGGCGAGACCGGAAGGTACATAATATATGGTTGTGATGTTGTGGATGGTGTTGGAACCGTTGAAACGGTTATTTGTTCCGTAGTAAACTTATACGTGAAGCTTACGACACCTTTTTTCCCATACGGACCCGTCAAAGCGTGCGTTTCCAACCTAATATCACCGTTAGTTGATGAACACGGCGGATTCGAGGTCAATAGCTGTTGTATCGGAAGCCTCACAAATCCAATCTCCTTATCACCAAGAAAAGGCCGGTGGCTCATCAATTCCACCAGGAGGATCAAACGTCCTTCTTGAGCTAACTTCTCATCGAGCGAAAACTTGATCGTCTGATTCCACTTGGGGTTTGTATTGGCTGAGAAAACGACAGGAGTATTGATTCTATCCTTAACCTTCCTGTCCTTGAGGATCGCAACGGACGCATATACGTCCATAACTGAGAAGGCATTGACATCTTCGATGTCCTTAGCGAATTTGATCACAATCTCTAGAATCAGTTTCGCCGAGGTAGATTGAAATCGAGGCGAAAACACGACAGGTTGACCTGATGATATTGCCTGATCAGAGTTTGGGTAAAGGGGTTGACCAATCGATGGTGAGTAATCTGGTCCCGGAAGAGAATATGAATCATCAAAGGGGACCGGTTTAAACCGGTACAGGAAGCTTAAAGTAGCTTTGGTACTTCCTCCTTCTGGGACTTTGACAGGGCAAATCACCGACTTCATTTTGACATTACTGTTAGCAAACGTTTGAATTGGATTTGAGGCAAGAAGGTCCCGAACCAAGACGTTGACTTCTCCTAAATAAAGGTCATCTTTCCCTTCGAGCCAATAGCTAAACAACTCGACCTTAATGGTTATCAGGCCTTCGTTTGCTTCTCTCTCGGTTATGGAAAACTTGACGGTGTGATTCCACGTAGGATTGGAACCACCGTCGTAGTCAATTGGTGTTTTTGCTGCTTTTTGCTTAGTAGCATCCCCGTTAATTGAAACCACTGCATAAACATCGATTTTGTCTATGGCATCGATATGGGTCACGTCACTAGCTGATACAATTTTTAGCTCAAGAGTAGGGCTCTCAATGGTTTTTTGCAATTGTCGTGAAGACATTTTCAAGAGAGTTTTTGTTTTGGCTTGACAAATGTATAGTACACAAAGATATTTATATAAAAATTATGCATTTGGACATCTTCTTATATTACACAAATAGATGGCGATAATACTTATGGTTCATGGTGGTCAAGTAATTAGCAGTTGACTAATTTTATTAATCTAGAAAGAAAGTTATAACAATTCAATAAGCATGTCTCAAGTAGGTAGTGTAAAAGGGCACATAGATACAAAAAGAGACAATATTCAGAATATCAAAGCAGGCACCAAATTGTTTTTCTGGTACATGAAAATAGTGACACTCCACAAAATAGGCGAAAATTTCTTTCTAGCGTAAAAAGAAAATAAAAATAAAACAACGAAGTTCAAATTCCACAATAAGAAGTTCCATTATAGAGATTTGGAATCGAGATTGGAACATAAATGGATATGTTCTATCGTGAGATCAAACTTGCTCCGGAATTTGCCGACACGTTGTCTATCTTATTTGATCGTTCCAAGACGTGAGTATAACAAAAAAAAAATCAAGTAACATATATATCTCTATACCTAGTGGTTCCCCACTATCAAACATGACACAGTCGATCATAATAAGGTAAGTTCTCCGCAAACAAATTAATAGATATCTGTATATTTAAATTTTTTTTAGGTAACTGTGTTTCATTTTTATGGTTATAATTTATTTTTAAAAAAACATAAAGCAATATTACAAGACCGAAACCTTTGGCGTTGACGGTTGTGGAGACCAATAGATGAATTTAGCCCATCACAAGCTGTTATGATGTCGACGTCAAACAAGAGGAACCGTCATGATCTTTCCGACGAAACATTACATCATCTGTAATCAACATCAACCGGCATGCACATACCCTGGAGATCTAGCCACAACAGCAAGTGACGTTTTCACTCCTCGTCGCACAAGGCAGGAGAATGCCCCATATCGTAGACACAGATTGGTAACCATCAATGAGCAAAAATTGGGTTGAAACTACCTCTACATGACCGTGAAAAGAGAAACCGGAACCTACACACAGAGGAAAAAGAGTGTTTCCTTTCATCAACGGCCAACTGAACAATATCCGATACTGGGATGGAGAAGCTCTAAAACGCGCAGTCATCGAAAAAGATTAGGACTCCTAATTACCAACAGAGGTTGGTCTTCTCCGTCATATTTCGCCTCTGAACACTAGCGGACGATTCCCCTTGAAATCGTTGAGCCGCTATCACCTGCGACATACAAAGATACAAAAACTCATAATTTAAAGGCACTACCGAAGTCCTAAGCGAGATCGCGAAATTCTCCGAGAGACTCTCCCTCACAACGATGCCGTGAACGCGAAGAGCCAAGGAAAGGAGTAAGACTCCCAAACGCGGACAGTAGAGTCATAGACGGTTCCACGCATGTGACACCCCCGATCATTGTTGACCAGAAATGGCACATATGATGTCCCCAGACGGCTGATCCGAGGCTCCCAAAACAAATTCGGGTTCCTTGAACCAACTATCGGAGTTCACCATAAATTATGCTAACGATTGCTCCAGACTTTTCAACCCTTCTGACTAACAGCTAGTTCGTCCGGACAAGAAGTAATATCATTTGGGAACTCGTAATTTTAAGAAACATTATTTATATATATATTCTCTAGAGCCTAATGCTCAACATCGTTTATGTATTAATACATCGAAGACTCGTTTGCAAAGATAACCAAAAACTACCGCTGACTCTAGTGTTCTTTCGTACTCAAAAGAAAAGAAGTCCTTGATCTAGTGGTTACCAGAACACAAGAGAGAGCCGTGAGTAACAACGTTATTCTGTGAGTCTGGAAACTCAACCCACTACTCATGCATTCCTAACCCCCAAACGATAAGACATTTGAAAAAGAAACAAGCAAGCATAAGCACACAAGTATACTATAAATACTTATCAATACTTACCCGGGAAACCCTTATGTGCGTCGCTTCCATGTTACCTGTATCCACCTCAAGTAAATATATATATATATATATATATATATATATATA
>OVAN01012480.1:0-13687 GCA_900406275.1 Anastatica hierochuntica | reverse complement strand
CACAGACATCTCTCGAAAGTAAGAGATCCAATCCTGCAAGGCAAAACAAAAATACCAGGATCTTCGTGTTTCTCCGGTGTTATATTCTGAAGAACTGCGCTACACTCCGCAATAAGAACTGATACACCTTTTTCGAGGGTCATGCGATCCGAGAGAATCTCTTTCATGTACCTCTTAAGAGATGGTACCATCTTGACTGCCTCAACGAAAGGCAATCGCACATGTAATTCACCAACGAGATTCTTAAGTTTCTCATACTCGCATTCCTTGATCTTTTGACGAGGTCTGGAAGGATATGGAGGCTTGGGTATGTAAGGCGGTGGTAGTACATACTCATCCTCAACCTCCTGTGCCTTCGTTTCATCACGAAAATCTGATGCACCTCCGTCAGGACAGGGATCGATCGATCCAGGGGCAGGGATCGATCGATCCTTGTCATTTTTTCTTGATCGATCGATCGCATCAGGTGATCGATCAATCGCCAAACTTCAAAAATTTCTACGGTCTTCAGAACCAGAGATCAGTAGATCCTCAGCCTGGGATCGATCGATCTCTATCACAGACGAACTTTCAGTCGTTTTTCGCTTCGAACTGTGATAGCATTGCAGTACTCCTTCTGATTCTTCTCTGGTATGCCTGGAATAACACTTGGAGGAGCTCTGTTGCTCGCAGAAGTCTGAGCAACGTGTTTCCAGCATCTTCATTCGAATACTCATAGCCTCAAACTTCCCATTGAGGTCACTGTACATGCTATCGACTTTCTGATTGATCTTCATAGCAGACTTAGTTTGATTTTCCAACACATGGTGGAGCATTTGTTTCAGATCACTGTCTTGAGAAGATGCAGAAGCTTGTCCTTGGTTCTGATTCTGATACCCCGACTGATAGTTGTTCTTGAATCCTCCTAAACCAAACGACTTCTGTTCATAACCATTGTTCTGATTCTTATTCTGAAATCCAGAGTTGAAGACACTCTGATTCTGATTGTATGGCTTATTCTGAAACTGACTTTGTTGGTTGAAACCTCTATTACCGAAGTTTTCTTGACCACCAATGTAATTCACATCTGCTTCTCCACCATTCAGCTCCTCAGACATGAATTCCTGGTACATCTTTCCCATCTTCTGCTCTTGAAGAATAGGTGTATCATTTTTCTCACCAACAAAGTTCACTCCCTTCTTATCTCTCCTCATTAGCTCATCGAGCTTTGACTGCAGATCACCAATTCTCTTCACATCTGATGACACAACTTCTCTACCTCGATCATAGTCTGACCTGCGATTGGCTTGACTGTTAGCCATGTTATTCACCAGCATGTAAGCTTCCTCCACAGTCTTGGTCATGAAATCACCATTGCAAGCGGTGTCCATAACATTCTGATACTTCTCCTCAACCCCATTGTATAAAATGTTGAGGAGATTCCAATCTGAGAACCCATGATGAGGACTATCATTGAAGTATTCTCTGAATCTTTCCCAAGCTTCTTGAAAGCTCTCAGCACCCAATTGGTGAAATCCTGCAATCTTATTCCGCAGAGACATAGACCTTGATTTTGTGAAGAAATTACCAAGGAAAGCAGCCTTGATCTCGTCGCATGTCCTCAGAGAATCAGGCTCTAGGCCATTGTACCATCTTATAGCCTTGTCATTCGGAGAGAAAGTGAATAACCTGCATTTCAGAGCTTCAGCAGGTACTCCGTTGTGTTGGATAATATTGCAGATGGCTTCAAACCTATCCAGATAGTGCATTGGGTTCTGTGATGGCAACCCATGAAGCTGATTCTGCTGCACCAAGTTAATGAGACATGTCTTGATCTCAAAGTCCCTTCTCTTAATGGGAGGCGGACGAATCCCAGCACGATTCGCATAGAAGGCCTTCAGAGTGTCATATTGCGCCAGAATCATCCTTTGTCGAGGTTGATTTGCGCCTTGTTTCCCCTCGGCTGCAACATTTTGTTGGCCAGCTTGCTGAGCACCAGCATTAGCACCACCTCCAGCAGGTGGGTTAGCTCTAGGAAAGAAAGGATTTTGATGAACTTGAATGGGTTCTTCCAAGTTGTCACCCATGATTTGAGCAAACTCAAATTCTTCAATAACCTCCAGCAAATTTTGTCTCTTCTTCTGTCTCTCTAGACGCGAAGGTTCAATTTCAAATTCAGTTTGATCCCTTGGCTTCTAGTATGAGGCATGTTTATGCACCTGAAAGCACAAAAACAAAGAAGAAAAAGAAGAGATTAAACAAAATAATGAAAAATGCCTTAGGCACGCAATGATCCTAAGTTCTAAGACTCCCTATTGGTCCCTGGCAACGGCGCCAGAAAACTTGATAGCTCAGGTTTTCGCCCGAGATAACACTGCAAGCGCATAGATGTACGTTGTAGTGGTTCGAGATCGAATCCACAGAGACAAAAGGCAGCATGAAGAATGTAAAATCAAACAGCGGGCTAAGGCTAAAAAGAAGTTTTGTAGAGATGATGCAAATATCGAAAAAAATAAATCAAAGAAAGCAGACACGCAACAAAAGGGTTGTAAATTAATCAAAGAAGTGTTTGGCATCGGGTATTCTCAGGGAAACGATTTATTGTTGATTCAAATTATAGACTAGGGAACAAGTGAAACACCATCTTGAACTCAAATTCTAATTTAGAACTGATCTACTTTTATAGTGTCAGCGCCATATGTATTAGAAATCTCAAGACTAACTCTCGTTGACCCTCGATTTCTAATCATGCATTACTAACAGATTTGATATGCTCACAATTCACTTAAACATTAACTTCCATTGGGTTAAGAAGAATTGCTCATCTAAGATTCTTTCAGGCATTTAAACAAATACTTTCCAGACGTTAAATTACCTAAGTTAAGAAACTAAGTGATCAGTTTAATTTCATGCTTTACGATCAATTAAAGATGAAGATCCATTAGATTAAATCCCTAATCATGGGATTCTATATCTACAACTCATGAATCCTTATGTGAGAATCATAAACACAACGAACAGGCTACTCACTCATGACAATTGCAAAAACACATATCAATTTCAAGAGAGACGTGATTGTATTAAGCAAAAACAAGAGTAAAAGGGTTTCGAAAACTTTTCGAATCGAAGAACAAAGAGGATTCTTCTCCCTAGATTACAAATCCCTCTAAGCTTTCTAAAACTCTCTAAAAGTGCATAATGAAACAGGAAAAATGAGTCTAGGTCTTTTGATAGCAATCCGGTTCGAAATAAATTCGGTCTGGTTCTTCGCAATTCAGGACAGGGATCTGTCGATCCGGGAACAAGGATCTGTCGATCCTTGTCCAAATTTCTGGGTATTTTCCAGCTTTTCACGAACACTTCCTTCAACGCTTGAAATCCATCCAAAATGCATTCTTTTCGCACATTCAAGCTCGAATCCTGTAAAAATAACAAAGAATACAAATCCGCGCCAAAACAATCCGAATATATACTAAAAACCGTAAATCTTGTGTAAAAACCTTAGTAAAAACCACTAAAATACTGACACATCAGGTCTCGATGTTGAAATAGTGAACCATGTGTTGTTTTCTGGTTCATCAGCTAAACAAACTTGGATGCTTAGTTCTTATCCTCTTCCAATGTCTGGATTTCATCCTCAGTCTATCTTTGGAAACTTTAGCTTTCTTCTCAAGTCCCAGGGGGATGTTTCGATTCCTCTTGATCTAAGGTGTAGCTTCCCATGGATTCTATGGATCCTTTGGAAGAATCGCAACAAGCTCCTCTTTGAAGGTTTGAAATTCTCCCCTCTGGAAACAGTTCATAAGATCACAGCAAACTCACATGAATGGTTTGTTGCTCAACAAGTTGATGAAAAAGCTGTTGGAAATGTTGGGAATCATACAACACCAGCTCGGGATACTTGGACTTCACCTCTTGAAGAATGGGTTATGTGTAACATTGGGTGTTCCTGGTCAATGTCGAAGAGGAGATGTGGGAGCTCATGGATTCTCAGAAATCATTTAGGTGTGGTATTGTTACATAGTCGCAGATCCTTTAGTTTCGTCGACTCTCTTGTCGAAGCGAAACATAAAAGTTTTCTGTGGGCTATTGATTGTATGAAGAATCATAGAATGTATCGAATGCATTTTGCGATTGAAGCCAAAGAATTGATTGAAGGTATCACGCGCCCACTAGATTGGCCTGTTTTCAAAGGTTTTATAGCTGAATTATGCTCAGCTCTTCGGTATGTGCCATTCTGGAAAGTGGAGAATGTGGCTTTCGCGGCTAATCGGTGTGCTTTCTTAATTGCCCGGAGCGTGACAGTTGAGGAGAGGTGGAGATCGTATGTTGCGTCCGATCCACCATCTTGGCTCGTGCCTTACTTGCTTGCGGATATGCCTCGTCGCTAGTCTGCTCGTGTGTGCTTCATCCTCCTGGGTTTTAGCTTTACCTCTGTCTCTGTTTTATGTTTTTCTGTTTTGTTTTCATTATGTTCTGTTTTACTATTCTCAGACTTTGTACTGGGCTTTCTTCTGTTTAATGTTATTTCAGATGTTAAAAAAAAAAAAGAGGTTGACGGGTCAAAGCTCCTGGACCGCGTCTTCAATTAAAGGCATTGGAACTTCCCTTCTCCACGCCTTCTAGATGCATTACGTCAGTCATGACGTCACATCATTTAACATAGGACGTGTTTCTCTCAGACAAGCATATATATATATATTCGCATTTTTATATGGATAGTTTCAGATCTCAAGAGACTAAAATTGGTCAAAAACATTGCAACGAGTGAATTTTCGTTTACCTTTATTTTTCTTTTGAAATCTTCGCCGTCAAGGCAAGAAAAAAAAATAAGGGAGAGAATCTTTCAAAAAACGTGACTGACTTTATCATAATAATATAATATAAGAAAGTTGCCTCCAACAACGCAGAAGCAGGGAAGGGAAGAGAAGCTGAAACCTATTCTCCGTGTCTGGAATCTTATTCAATGCTGGAAGAAAGAGGAGACCAAAATCAGAGCAAGACTCTTGATTTCAACCGACTTGAAGTTTTGTCATTGCTGGGACGTGGTGCTAAAGGAGTGGTGTTCTTGGTTAGAGACGACGATGGTAAATTGCTTGCGTTGAAGGTTATTCTTAGAGAAGCAATCGAGAAGAAGAAGAAAGATGAGTATAAGCGTGTGAGTTTCGAGCAACAAGTTTTGAGCCGACTCGACCATCCTCTCTTTCCTTCTCTTCACGGTGTGTTGTCAACCGACAAACTAATCGGTTATGCGATCAATTATTGTCCAGGACGAGATCTCACTTCTTTGAGAAAAATGCAATCGGAGTGTATGTTCTCCGATGAGATCATCAGGTAAATGTATATATTTTGTTTTAATAAAATCTCCCGCAAAAATTGGCAAATTTCATTTTCATTTTTCAAATTATTGTGGTCTTTGATTTTCAGATTTTACGCGGCGGAGCTAGTGATGGCGCTTGAATATTTGCATAATCAAGGAATCGTATACAGAGATTTGAAACCAGATAATGTGATGATCCAAGAGAACGGACATTTAATGCTCGTTGATTTCGATCTATCAACGAATCTCGCGCCGAGAACGCCGCAGCCGTCACCTTCACCGTCACCGTCAAATCTGTCGCCGGCAAGAAGAAACAAAAAGAAACGATTCTCTCGATTATTCGTCAGTTTCTGCAACTCCGGAATCTCGCCAGTTGAATCAACTTCAGTGCCCTCATCGCCATTGGCCGTGTCAGATTCTTCGGGAGAAAAGTCGAATTCCTTCGTCGGAACAGAAGAGTACGTCGCGCCGGAGGTTATCATCGGAGGCGGTCACGATTTCGCCGTGGATTGGTGGTCATTAGGGGTGGTTCTATACGAGATGTTGTATGGAATGACCCCGTTTAGGGGATCGAACCGGAAAGAGACATTTTCTTGGATTTTAACCAAACCGCCTTATCTCGTGGGAGAAACGACGGCTTTGAGAGATTTGATCAGAAAATTGTTGGAGAAAGATCCTACCCGTAGGATCAACGTTTCAGAAATCAAGGGTCATGATTTCTTCAGAGGATTAGATTGGGATCAAGTGTTATTGGTTTCTAGACCACCATATATTCCCTCGCCCGACGATGGTTGTCATAAGGGCAAAGATGGAAATACGAAATTAGATGTGGAGAACATTGTCCAAGAAATTTTTGATTCACGAGAAGAAAGTGAGAAACACAAGGCTGATACCAATTTTAATGCTAGTATGAAAATTGAAAATGAAAAAACTGGGGACTGGGTTAAGGGGTTGAATAATAACCATTTGGAAACTTGTAATCATTTTTTGGTTTTTTAAGTCAATTTTCTTTTTTGTCATTTGAAAGCTGAGGATAATATTTTTTAAATTAATTTTAAGGAATAATCATATCAAACCCATTAATTAAGAATATAATCATTTATATTTTTTCATTTAAATATTAAATAAATTTTAATTGTAATTTGTCATTTTTATCTCATTTACCCCTTCAAACGGTTCAAACGGCACGATAGGTTTATGTATATTGTCTCATTTACCCCTTCAAATGGCATGATAGGTTTATATATAAATCGAAACGAAATTGTAAATACACGAAAAAGTAGTTTTTTCTTATTTAGTGTATTTTGGATTTTTCGAAACGAATATATATTTTGCAAATAGACAAAAAATATTATAACTTATAAAGAATTGTATGCTATATAAGTAGATAGTATAATTTTATATAGTTCGACTATGTATTTCAAAAAATTAACTTTCATCTAAGCAAACAAAAATAAATTAAAAATTGAAGGTGTCTACTATATAAGTAAATGAATATGAATCTTAAACTAATCCACCAATTTCTAAAACATATAATCAACTAAAAAGGTGAAAAAAAATATGTTTTAACTAAAACAATAAATAGAATTACTATTTAAGATAGTATAAACAATATAGCATCAAACTATTTTCAAATAGTCTGTCTATTTTTGCGTGTCTACGAATTTCATAAATAACCAAACATAAAGGGGAAAAACGTAATTGAGATTCACGACTTTATTTAGTAATGTTAAAAGTATTACAGAACAAAGTTTTGGGAAGGAGTATTTTAAATAAAAATTGAAAAGAAAAAACTGTGCTATGTAACAAATAGACAAACTATTTTTTGTAGGTGGTCTATGTAGATCTTCTTTTTTAAACATCTGAATATATTCGATTAAAAGCAAAAGGCTTCATGGAAAGCCCAACATTCATACAACACTATGGGCAAGAAAAACCAACAACAGAAAGCGAACCTAACAAACATAATATAAAATCAGAGACATAGAAGAAACAAAACAGAGTCTCTGCAGAAGGAAATCGATGTAAGAGCCACCATAGTAGAAACCTTGAGCACTTAAATACTTTCTTTCTCTTTCTCCAGAATATCTTGTAGCAGACCTAGAGAGCCTGCTGCAACATACGATTGTCGTCTATCATCCATTGTTACGCTACATGCTATTAGAAATGCACTACGATTCGCGTCACCCTCCTCAAAAATAATTTTCCAATCAGAGATTCTCGCTAAAGCAGAGTAGAGATAGTGTCTATGACCTTTAAGAATAGGCCACTCCGTAGGACAATTAATAGCTCCAACTAATTCTCTTGCACCACACGCAAATATTACCTTTGTTACCCTATGGCTGCACATACTCTCAATTTCCCATAGCAAACCAATATGCTTGCCTTCTGTTTCACTTTCAATGTTTGTGAAAGCTCTTCGACTATGCGATATCACCAAACCTTAACTATCTCTTAGCAGCCACGACGCCCCTCCTAGTCTTTTGCTCTTCGACCATTGGAGACCTACATTACACTTCATCCACCCCATTTTTATGATGAATTTGCTGGTGACAATTTCCCATCTGCTTAACAACTTGTTCGTGGGCTTGAGCTAGATTCCAATCCTCAGCATCATTTTTTATTTTCTTCACGCTTTCTAGAACACTAAACTACTTTCCATCAAAGAGCAAAGCGTTACGGTCCACAATATCCAAAGCACCCATGGGATACAATCTTTGCTGGACTTGGGAATGTTCTTAGAGTTACAAGCTGCAATGATATAACCAAAATTAGCATAAAGAGATGAAGGATGAAAACCATCAGTGGGGGACGGCAAGCCACTCATAAACCAAGTCTGACGAGCCTTTGGACAAGAGAACAAGGCATGATTTACGCTTTCTTCCTTTTCACCATAAACAAAACATCTCGGGTCCACCTGAAGCCCCCATCTCCTCAAAGAGTCAGCCACACTAATCGCTTCACATAAGGCTTTCCATAAGAAAATCTAAATTTTTGGAGGGGCATTCAGCTTCCAAATACTCTCTTTGAGTGGATTTAAGGATGGTTATTGTGTTGCCTCATTGACAAGCTCAGCCTTCGAAACAGTATATTTCAGTTTGTAACCTGACTTTACTGTGTAATTATCGTCTCTGTTATGCATCCATACCCAATAATCCGGAGCATTCGTAATCGGTTTGAGAAGTAGGATCTGGCGGATATCCTCAGGCAAGAAAAGCTCATTGAGCTTTTCGTGATTCTAGGTCTTAGAATCTCCATCAATTAAGTCTTTGACTTGCAAGTTAAGGTCGATGGTTCGATTCCGGTTAGAAGGTCGTCGCATGGAGCCATCCAAAATCCATGGATCAAGCCATACATATGTTGATTTACCATCTCCAATCATACGCCTTAACCCCTTAACCAGCAACTCTCTGCCATTTAGTAAACTACACCACGCAAAGTAAGATTTCTTCTCAATGGTGGCAGCAAGAAACTCCGCATTCGGATAGTACCAACTCTTTAGAACCTGAGCAAAGAGAGAGTGTGGTTCAGTTATTACTCTCCAAGTTTGTTTCGCCAAAAGGGCTTGGTTGAATAAGGCAATATCACGGAACCCCATTCCACCGTCTCTCTTCGGAAGACATAGCTTCTCCCAACGGATTCAGTGCATCTTGTGCTTGTCTGCCGCAACACCCCACCAGAAGGCGGCCATAACTTTGTTGAGGGTTTCGCACGTTGTCATGGGGAGTTTGAATATCAACATCGCGTAAATAGGCATGGCAAGCGCGATGGATTTGAGCAACACCTCCTTTCCGCCTTATGATAAGTTTCGACAAAACTAGTTATTAAGACGCGAGTTAAGTCTATCACTGATATACCTCATCATCTCTGCTTTCGAACCATGAAAACATTCGGGGAGGCCCAAGTATGTGCCCGCTCCCCCTTCTCCATTGATTTGTAGCGTAAGTTTGATTTGTGCCTTCACAGATTCCTCAACCTTTGATCCAAACGTTATCGAGGATTTTATTGTGTTTATGATCTGGCCCGAAGAAGCACCATAAAATCGTAGTATCTCTTGAAGTGTTTTGCTTTGCGCCACAGTAGCTTTGCACAAAAACATGCTGTCATCGACGAATAGTAAGTAGTGAATCATAGGACCACTAGGATCAAAATGTATGCCCTCCAATGTCCCAGCTGCCTCTGCTTTATTCAGTAAATGAATAAGACCTTCTATGCATAAGACAAAAAGAAGCGGAGATAAGGGGTCCCCTTGACAAAGACCGCGTTTCGGGATGATTGAACCATGTTTCTGGCCGTTTAGTAAAACCGAATAGCTCACAGACTTTATGCAAAACATCACCCAACTATCCATTTGTCATGGAAGCCCAACGCTCTTAGCAAAGTTTCTAAGTATCCCCACTCGACACGATCATACACTTTGGACATATTTGTTTTCATGGCCATAAAACTCGAGGAAGTATGAGGATGCGATCGTAGACCATGTACCATCTCATGAGCGATGAGTATATTGTCCCAAATTAAGCGTTTCTCAACGAAAGCAGATTGTATAGGGGAGACAATCTGAGGTAGAAAAGGTTTGAGCCGGTGAACCAATATTTTGAAGATGATTTTATAAAGGACTGAGCAAAGAGTAATCGGCCGGAAATCTTTCATATAATCTGTTGCGGCGGTCTTGGGGATTAAACATAGGAGAGTATAGTTCCAGTCAATCAGGAAAGTCCCTTCATTGAAGAAATCAATCACCTCTTCTGATACTCTCTGTCCAATAATGTCCCATAATTTCTGAAAAAAGATACCACTCATCCCATCGGCTCTTGGTGCACTAGAAGATTTAATCGCGAAGACTGCTTGGTACACCTCATCAGCTGTGACCCTCGCTGTTAATAAGTTGTTCATTCGCTGGTCTACTTTCGCGTGGAAGTCATTGAAAATGTAACTCGGATCTGCTGGACATGAGGTAGAAAACAAGTGCTGGAAATATGAAGATGTCACTACACCCTTTGCCTCTTCAGAAACATGAGCAACACCAAGATCATCAATCAACCGTGGCACCCACTTTCTCTTAGTCGTAGATTTAAACGAAGAGTGAAAATATTTGGTGTTCCGATCACCTGTTTTGAGCCACTTTTCTCGCCTACGTTGTTTCCAATATAGCTCCTCAGCTGGATAAGCCACTATCAAGTCCTGTTTAAGAGATTGCATAAGACCAAAACATGGGTTGGTGGATGATGATTCTATATCAAGAGCGACCTTCAGCTTTTGGATTTGGTCAAAAGAGTTAGATTTGGTGCTCTTCTTCCATTTACTGATGGTCTATGTAGATTAGAAGGGCAAAATCGTCATAAATACATAAAATACACAATTTTTGGAGGTGTTAAGAACTTAATTAATTGACGAATATGTGTTTTTGAGTCTAGTTACCCTATTTTATATGGCTAGTCGGCTGTTATACGTTAATTTAGTTTATATTCTACATGTGGTGGACAAAAATTTGTGTTTTACTTTAGCTTTTTTCTTTGATAAGATCGTAGTATTTTTTTTTGAAATATTTTTATAGAAAATTATATATTTCGGTTTTATATTAATGTCAAATTGTACCAAAATGAATAGAAAAAAAATTGAATTTTTCCTCATATAATTATGTGATTTTGTTACTTATGCTTTTTCTCCTGTCTGGTTAATAAACCCGTTGTATGCACCCAGGGGCGGATCTAGACTTAGAAATAAGTGGATGCAAAAAAGCGAAAATGGAGAGTTAAACCTATAACCTCATGGAATTTGTGGGTGCAACTATTACGATTGTACCGCTTTAGCACTTTTATTTAGCCTATAACAAACTAATTATTATATTTTAATGGGTGCACTTGCACCCACATCCTAGTATATAGATCCACCCATGTATGCACCTTATTCAAAGTAATATAAGATCAACCGTTAAAAAAACATAAAATCTCATAATTGAGTATAATTGTGTTATTTTATAATCATTTTAGCAGGCTCTCACCATTATTCATATATTCAAAAAATATTTTCATACAAACTACTTTTTAATTTTTATTAGTCATTATAAAAAACAATTTGATAGACTAGATTAAAAAAGCAAGAACACATCAGAGGAGAAAGTGGAGATGGTGATTATAACAGTGCAAAAAGTGTTTTAGGGGAAGAAAATAGATATTAGAAGTGATCAGGTCACTTAAACTTCAAGAGTATTTTGACAGCATGAAGACTAGAGATCATTTTATAGCCATAAAGTGAATGGTTGTGAAGCCATTAGATGTAACTTACGAATTGATGTGATGGTTCAATGAGCCCGCACAAGTCGCAACTTTTAGACCAAACGCAATCTTTAGTTTTCTCCTACGAAATAGAGGACAGGTGCCGCGAAACCAGAGAGTGTAACTCTAGTTTTATAATATAATAGATTGGAACTTGTGTTATATGCATGTCAGATATGTTAAAAACATATTTTACTATAAAAACTTAGATCGATAAAGGATGTAATAAAGACCTAAAAGATTAAATTTTATATTATGACATAGTTTTGATATTAAAAATTATATTTTGTATCGTGATATAGAAACATATATCAAGATCGAAAAACTGAGAAACACACTCTCTAGCTACAATATAGGATTCTATAAATAGGTTTCAAATTTTATACAACACGAAATTAATCTAATCGTCTTGATAAATAAATATATATATGTATTACACTCTTTTTTTTCGTCTAACAGCTTCACCTTTAATACAAAAACTAAAGAACAGAGTCATAGAGTTTCCAAATAAATAGATAAAAACAGAGCATCTAAAAAAACAGTCTTCGTTCACCATCTTAGCAAGATGATTAGCAACTTTAGTGTCATCCAACTTTCACCGTGGTACAAAACCAGAGCCCTTCCCCCCGAAAACCTTGAGCAAAGCAAGAAGTCTACACCACACTTTCTGCAATTTGCATTGCTCCTTTGTTACATCTCTGCTGTTCCGGCAACATGAACCATCGGTTCTTTCCTTGTGTAAAGCTTAGAAGTTCCTCAATATAACCAGTCCATGCCGGCCACTCCTGTGGCACATATAACGCTTGAATTATGTCCGTTGTAGATGAGCTGAATATCACACTCTCAAAGTTCATACTTCCCATACTTTCCAATGCCCACTTCCAGCTCTTAACTTTCGCAACAAGGAGAGAGTCAATCGCCATATAAGCCCTGCGACTATGGCGCAACACCAAACCAGTATGATCCCTTAGAACCCATGAGCAACCTGCAATTTTTGAGTGCTTAGACCATGCAAAACCAATATTACATTTCACAAAACCAACTTCAGGTCGTGACCACTTTTCTTCCTCAACAAGGTACCCATTGCCTCTTTCCAAATCATCTTCCTCTCTCTGTGCTAAAAGCCATTGGGACATATCTTCTTTTGTTTTTGCACATACTTCATTTGCCGAGAGTTTAACCCCTTCAAAGACCAATTTATTTCGGTTCTTCCATAATCTCCATAGTAACCAAGGTGGCGTGAGACGTACATCTTCCGTAATCATCTTAATTCTCGCAGTGTTCAAAAAAACATATATTGTCGAAGATCGAGTCACTAAAACCATCTCTCGGCATTGGAACCATGGAAATAGCCCATGCTTGTCTTGCTGCGGGACAAAGAAAGAGGATGTGATTAATGGTTTCTTCTTGGTTTCCACACAAACCACATCCATCCTGCAATATAACACCACGAGTCCGTAACCTCTCCGTCACCGGTAAAGCTCCTTTTAATTTAATTTAAAATTATTTGATCGTAATGCTTTACATTTTTATTGTTTAATTTAAATATTGAGAAAACTAAAAAAAAGCAATTATAAAAAGAAAATTAGATAAATAACTAAAGGACATATTTGAAGATAATTATAGATTTTTGTTAATTGTTTTTCCTTTCCTAAGAGTTAATGATTTAAAAGAAAATCACTACAAAAAACAACTCAATTTGCGAGGAAGGATTCAGTAGCAAATTCCTCGCAAATTGTGATTTGCGAGGAATTTACGAGTAAATCTCTCCGATCGCAAATCGCTTCTCGCAAATGAATTTTACTCGAAAATTACTCGCAAATTTGCGACGGCAAATGTGCGAGTAATTTGCGACGGTATATTTGCGAGTAAACTGTGATTACAAAACAGAACAAAATTTTGCTAGGAATTTGCGACTGATTACTCGCAAATCACTAGCAAAATTTNCTAGCAAAATTTTGCTATTGATTTGCGAAAGCAAGTTTTCGTCGCAAAATTTTGCGAGGAATTTGCGACTGATCAGTCGCAAATTCCTGGCAAATAAAAAAAAAAAATTTTTAAAAAAATTGAAATTAATAAATTATTAAAATTAAAATATTTTATAAATTAA
>OVAN01012479.1:0-12502 GCA_900406275.1 Anastatica hierochuntica | reverse complement strand
AGAAGCTTACCGGAAGAATGGCAGCCTTGAGTAGATTCATATCCAGGTTATCCGACAAGTCGCATGCATTCTTTGAAGCTTTAAGTTCACTGAGAAATTAGAGTGGAACCCAGAGGACAAAGACGCCCTAGTCAAGCTCAAGGAGTATCTCACAACACAACCTCTTCTCTCAAAATCCCAAGATGGAGAGACACTGCTCCTGTACCTGGTTTTTTCATAGCATGTCGTATGTGCCGTCTTGGTTAGAGAAGAGGGAAGCAAGCAGCGTCCGGTGTACTACGTAAGCAAGTCCCTTCTAGATACTAAGACCCGCTATAGCCACTTGGAAAAGCTGGCTCTCACCTTGGTCGTCTCAGCCAGGAAGCTGCGTANCTACGTTCTTACTTTCAGGCTCACTCGCTGATAGTCATCACATATTTTCCCATCAAGTTTGTACTCCACAAGCCAGAAGTATCTGGAAGATTAGCCAAATGGGCAGTGGAATTACGCGAATACGATGTGATCTTCCGCCCTGCCACGACGATCAAATCATAGGTCCTGGCAGACTTCGTAGCAGAATTCTCCCCACCAATGGTACCAGGGGCAGAAGAAGAAGTCAGGATCCAGCAGGAAAGTAAAAGCGAAGAAGAATGGACACTTTACTTAGATGGATCTAGCAACATACGAGGAGCGGGAGTAGGCCTCGTGCTCATCTCATCAAGAGGAGAAGTGGTATCAAGAGCAGTAAGATGCAACTTTAGAGCCACCAACAATGAAAGTGAGTATAAAGCCTTAATTGCAGGACTCGGCTTGGCAAAAGACTGGGGAATAGAAAACCTACGGGTTTACAATGATTCCCAATTGATCGTAAGCCAGACGCAAGGCGACTACCAAGCAAAAGATGCCAGCATGACCAAGTATTTGGCCATAGCCAAGAAGCTCATTGATTCATTCAAAGCATGCGAACTCACACAGATCCTAAGTGAGCAAAATTCGCATGCGGACGCCCTCGCCAACCTGGCCTCTGCCTTGAACACCACGGAGCCAATTAGCATACATTTGTTGGTACTCCAATGGCCAACTACCAACGAAGACGCCAAAGGACCTCAAGTCTCCAACATCGAAGAGGAAGAAACATGGATGACGCCAATTATTTCTTACCTAAAGGATGACGTCCTGCACAACATAAAGAGTGAATGCCGTAAGATCAAAAGGCAAGCGTCCCGTTATTGCCTGGTCCACGAAAAACTCTACAGAAGGTCTTTCTCGGGACCTTACCTTAAATGCGTAAAGCCAGAAGACGCAGACCTAATCCTAAAAGAACTACATGAAGGCGAGGGCGGGTATCACTCTAGTGGAAGAATCTTGGTGCTGAGAGCCAAGAGGGCAGGCTACTATTGACCTACAATGGCCCACGATGCCCTCCAAATGGCCAAGTACTGCGATGAATGCCAGAAGCATGCACAAGTATCCAAGCTACCCCCAGAGAACCTCAAATTCGTAAGCTCTCCATGGCCATTCATGAAGTGGGGAATGGACATTGTAGGTAAATTCCCAACATCTCCTGACCAGTTGGAATACCTTTTGGTAGTTATGGATTACTTCTCTAAGTGGGTGGAGGCAGAAGCCTTAAGCAAGATTACGGATGCCCAAATCAAGAGGTTCCTCTGGAAGAACGTGGTAACACCATTCGGAACACCTAAGGAGATAGTTACAGAAAATGGCCCATAATTCACAAGAAAAAGCTTCAAAAAATTTTGCAAAGATTGGGGCATAAAACTAATCTTTGCAACTCCGAGACATACGCATTCCAATGGGCAAGACGAATCCACCAACAAGGAAATAGTCAATCTCCTGAAGAAGAGGTTGGACGACGCCAAAGGCAATTGGGTCGAAGAACTCCCAGCTACCCTATGGGCATGTCGAACTAGCATCAAGACTTCAACAGGGGAAACACCCTTCACCTTGGTCTACGGAACAGAAGTTATATCCCATGTTGAAGTCAGCGTCCCTACAGCCAGATCAGAGCTTCTAACTCCAAGAGAGAACGAAGAGCTGATGGCTTTGTCCTTGGATCTCCTCGACGAAAAGAGGGAAGCTGCAAGAATCAGAAACTAGAAGTACCAGCAGGAAATAACTCGCAGCTATAACAAGAAGGTACGAACCCGGACGTTCCAGCAAGGCGAATGGGTACGACGCTAAGTCTTTCACAACACCAGGGACAAGGCTGTGGGTAAGCTTGCGCATGGTTGGGAAGGACCATACTAAATCGTTGAAGTCAAAGGAGAAGGGACATACAAGTTACAAGACAGGTACGGAAAAGTACAGCCAAATAGCTGGAACGTGTTACACCTAAAGTCTTACTTCTTCTAAAGAATGCTCATGGCCCGGACAACCATACACCAGATACGTTTTCTGACTTTGGACTTTTGAATTTCTTTTACACCTTTTCTTATATAATAATGTTATGTCTAAGGACGGATACCTATCAATAAAATNNTGCTTGAACAAGGGAAAATACCCGAAAGAAAGCAAGAGACAAACAAATTGCTTATTCTGCTTAACAGAGAGTGGCTAACCAGAAATCGAGTGCTGAGGAGAAAGCAAAATAGTTTAGCCTTACTTACCAGGTCACAGTAACTGCAAAAGCTATACGACCTGAGCACAGAGCATCACCTATACCTACTTACCCAGACGTGGGAAGTAGAAGAAAAGTCTGGCACTTGGATCTCTTTGCGGGGAAGATCCATACCAGCAAAACCAATAAGACTAATAGTGCCTTCACTGCAGGAAGCAGAATGCAACAAAAGCAAACAACTATTTCCGGGTAGCAGAATGCCAACAAGCTAGTGGTTACCTCCGGGTAGCAGAATGCCAAAAAGCCAGAAAGTACTTGCGGGTATCAAGAGGTCAAAAGTTACTAGTCACCCAAAGTGGAGCAAAACGCATCTCGGAACCTAAGCATTGTCTAAAGACAAAAAGCAGAATTCCCTCAAAAAAGGAGAGATAATGAGATTATCCCAACCTGGAACTCAAAACTCTCATAAGACACGGCGAAGACTAGAGACTAAGAAGCCAGAAGTCAAAACAGCCGAAACATTGATAAGAGACTAGAGGCTAAAAGTTGGAAGTCAAAACGATCTAAACGTCGACATGCAAAGGCCAGAGGATTATAGCCAGAAGCCAATCGATCAAAAAGCCAAGAGTAAAAGACTTGTAAAAGCCATATAACGAATGCCATCTTTAAATCCTAGTCAAGAGCCTATTAAGGCAAAAAGGAAAAAGAGGATTAGAGAAACATAAAACATTCATAAAAAGGCCACGAAGGGCCAAAACATGAGTCTTAAGCCCCGAAGGGCAAACAGAAGCAATGCCAGGAAGGCCATAAAAGAGTTAAGGCCACTAAGGCCATGAAAAGTCTTGACAAAGCCCGGAAGGGGCAGATCATTATTAACACAAAAAAAGAAAGGTAAAATCCCTCAAGGGGAAAAGTGACTTAATTCTTGATTCTGGGACAGGAGGCTGGGTAGCTGGAGAATCAAGAGAAGCAGACTTCTCAACGTTTGTCTCTGAGTCTGCTAGGGTTGCAGAAGTCCTGGCCGGAGGAATCTCTAGTTCATCTTCAAAGGTGGGAGCTTCGAGGCCATTGTCTTCCGCCTCTGCTGTTACCACCATCTTGTAATTATCGAATTCCTCCCTCAAGTTGCAAGACTTTGCCTCCCCTTGAGGTAGTCTCAAACCATCTCCCAACATCCAACGATCTTGGCGCCATTGACACTCATGGACATCTCCTCTGTGAAGGTTGCTACCCTCGCATCCAGGCTGGCAACCTCTTCGTCCAGCTTTGTCTTCTCCTTAGTCAGGGTGAGGACATTCTCTGTCACTTTCTCTTTCTCCTATTCCAGCCCTCGGAGCAACCCTTTCATCTCCTTCAGCTTCTTCTCCAGACTAGTAGCCCTATCATTCTCCGCTTTCAGCTTGGCAAGGTAGTCTTCCACCTGGGCCTTTCCTGCAGAAACCACCTCCGTGGTGATCTGATCTTTAGCATGGAAGAGCGATGCAACTAGCTAAAGAGCAAAGAGAAGGAAGGTTAGCCAAAAAAAAGAGAAAAAAAACAAAAAGCTAGTCAAAAGCCAAGGGAAAATCAGTTACCTTGATCATCCCTTTCTGAACATGGTCAAGGATCCCCAAATTGTCAAAGCTGGGATGGCTGAAGGGAAGCGAAGGGAAGACAGAGCTTTGCAGGTGCTCCAGAGCACCGTCAAGATCACCAGCAGAGGAGGAGGAATGCTTGGCAGGGACATTCTTCTGCTTCTTGGTGGAGGCCAAAGCCCTCTAAATCCCCTTCCTCTTGGACCCAGCAGAAGGAGACTCCAAGATCTCCGCCACTTCCGAATTTTTGCTCCCCGATTCCAACTTTTCCTTCCTTGCTGCCTGAGCCCTTTTGAAATCCTCCAGCACCTTGGATCCGGATCCTGCCATGTTCCATGCAAAACGATAAGAAGTTAGCCAAGAAGAAAATAAAAAAACAAAGTAAAAAGAAGTAAGCAAATCTCTGATGCTGCTTTGTCCTAGTGCTTCTTCATTCAACAAGAACGGGATACTCCTCTCTTCAACCGAAATCTCCCAAGCCTCCTCAGTATCCTCTTTACCTTCTTCTTACTTCTCCGTCGATACCTCTATGAAAAGCAGAAAGTCACTGAATTAGCACTTGGTTCAAACATCATAAAAGGGAAGAAACATCCTAGACCTACTAGTAAACTTTCAGAGGGTAGGGAGACCAGACGACAACCCGACTTTCATAAAAACAAACTTCTGGGCCTAGTGTTTGGTGAAGGTTGCCCCTTTCCTCTCCTCTTGCTCTAGCTCCATGGCTAAAAGAGCACCATCTTGGGGACGGAAGTAGTATCAATCCTCACTAGGAGGAACATGAGTGAAGTAGTAGGAGTAGAGGAGTTCATCGACACCCAGATCCAGCCTGTGTAACTTACTGAGCACCTGAACAGCTATGAGGATCCTCCAGGAAGACGGTTTCAGCTAAGACGAACATATGTCGAAGTGCTTCGAGACCTTCCTCACCAAAGCCGATATCATACCCCTGACTCCAACCTCAAAGTACCCTTCGTGCATGGCTATCTCGTCCCCAGGGCACTCAAAGGCCCTCCCACTCTTCCCAGGCACCCTCAGTTTCGCGCTCTCCCTAATAGAGTACTGCTTCCGCCAGCCTTCCAAAGTCTCAGAGCTGACATTGGAAAAAGGACCCACCTTTAAAAGCTCTGGACCCGCAGCAGAGCGCAAAGGTCGAGGATTAGCATCATGGATCTCCATGTCCTCAGAAGATCCTTCAACCTTTGTAGAAGGGCTCGCCTTGATTTGGTGTCTCTTCTGAACGCGAGCACCAATAGACGACGAAGCCACAGGGGAGAATTCGTCGCCCGAACTAGTCATCTTTGGCTCAAAGAGGTTTCGATCTCAGATTTAGGGTTTGATTGGGGCAAGAAAAACCTAGAAGCTAAGGTTGATTTGGAACCCTTAAGTTACCCTCTGGAATCTATCTTAACAGAAGCGAGAAGAGGAAGGAGAAAAAAGTTCTAACCTTAAATCGTAGACGAAAAGAGCCCGACGATGATTCTGAAAGCAAAGAATCTAGCAAGAAAAGGAAGAAGATGAAGATAAAAGGCAAGAGAGAAAAGAAAGAAAGATTTAAATGCCAAAAGAAAGAGAGAATACCAAGTTTAGCCGCACACATCTAATCACAGGCGCGGATTTCGTAACATCAACGACTACAATCTTCCTCTCGAATCTTTGCAAAATCTTCATCAACGGCTACAATTTCCTCCTCGGATCTTCACGGAATCAACGGCTAAGATCTTCCAACAAAATAACAGTTCCCGAGAAGTGTTAGCAATTCACAAAGTTTGAAATTCAAAGCCCTAAGGTCGGACGCCAAGAGCCAGACGTAACCTCCTGCCACAATTACGTCCATTACCAAATGTCACTCAAGCTATAAGAAAGCAGACACCTACGAGGAACAAAGGCAGCATGCGAGTCACAGTTAAAAGGCCGAGAAACTGATGGCTTCATGCCTAAGAAATATGGAAGACATATTATTCCACAGCTTCGGATCAAACCTGCGCAATAAGGGGCTAACTGTTGGGAGTAATAGTCATGGGAATTCCTCCTGGCTTAAATTGAGTACAGTAGTAAGACCTCAAGGCAGGGGAATGCCTAAAAGCAGGAAGCCAGACGACATTGCATAGCCGGAAGCCGGAAGTCAGCCGGCCACTGCGTTGTATTTATTTTATTAATTAACTTAGTAGATAATGATGTATGTTCGATAGATAATGATAGATATTCTGTAGATAATCATGAGATACCCGATTTTTGAAGGGATAATCATGAACTCCTTGTATAAATATAAAGGTTAGGGGTTAAGAGTGGAGATACACGAAAAACCCTAGGCTAAAGAGATCAATACACATACATCTTTTCACCATTTTGATCTCCAAAGCTTAGAACACCTTATTCGATTTACACACACACACACACACACGATATTCATTGACCTCCAGCTTTCGTAGTGCTTACAAAGAACGACCAAAATCACCCGTAACAGTGGGTACTTCACCTTTTCCCTCCTGAATCCAGGGTATAGTCACCTTTCCCCCTTCATCACACTCAGGGTATCATTTACCTTTCCCCTTCGTGAAATAACGACCCGGTATTCATCCTGAGGTACACATCAACATGTCATTTCCACATAATGGAGTATTACCCTAATCCATCATTTAAACAATTCTAAGTTCTCATCACATCAATCACATTCATCTACCTATGCTCGGCCTAGTGAGCCAAACACGCAATTGCGCTCTAGGCGTATAAGAGTATCATACCAATACATAATACAAGTTACATATTCGTGTAGAGTCATATAGCTAGACCCCGGCCGGTTTAATCCTAGACTACCGTTCTAACCTAGATTCCAGACTTGGTGAGTTTAGTATACATCCTCACCTTGGCCACTTGTAGAAGAACAACTCTAAATTCAGCTTCGTTACGGTGAACAGATTCGCAACATCAACTCTGGAGGCACGCTTCTCCCTTCATATGGATTTGAAACTGGTTTTCCTTTTACCAATGGATAGATATGATAGCCTACATCATTCCTGCAGGAAACCAACCCAAGAAAAACCTCTAGATGAACCATTACACTAAAACTAGACGGATATGGAAATCTGACAGATTCGTTGTCGCTTAAAAACGAAGGCAAAACTCCAAAACTAACGGTTAAATTTACGATCCGAACGGTCATAATGATGCTCTGGATATCCTCTAGCTTCAACCCAACTTTCATCCAGACCAGGCGCCGTTTGAGTAGCCGATCGTCCTCTTCTTCCTGTCTGGTCGCGGATCCGATTAGCACATATACCCCTCGGGAGAACAGCCATAACTTTCAGTAGAGAACTTCAAATGACAAACCGTTTGTTGAAGATGATAAATCTAAGAGGGTAGCACATACTATAGAAAAATCATATCGATCCTTGATGATTTGGTCGTCCTTTCTTCTGTTCTCCCGCAGCGTGTCAGTTCTATGTGCTACGACAACAAGGAAAAAGGAGAAAGCTTTTAGGTTTTTGGAGAAATAAATAGGATTAGATTAGATTTTGGTTAATAGGTTTTAAATTTCAACTGGTCCGGATTTCGTGGGTCGGGGTGTTACAAGTAGATCTATAATAACTAAAAAAACAGATTCATTCATGACAAACATGCCCAGATCAATGAAAGAATTCGCAAACTTTCAAAGGAATCAAGGGATAAAGGAAAGGTAAAAAACTTAAGACTAGAAAGAATACAAATAACGTGGAAGTAGTGTAGTAGCTGGGTGCTAGAGTTGTAGAAACGCATGTTTCTTCCGCTTAGCTCCACAGATATAATACAAGGGTTAAAAGACTGAGTTTTATAAATGTTAAGGGTGTCACTGACTGCATATTTGTAACCATGGGTCCACTCTTTTCAGGATGTTGCGAATTCATTTGGTATGAATCCTATGTGTATAATAGTTTTGGAGCATGAAACGAGCCGGAGTCATTCATTATCAGTTGAAATCAAAGCCACACCAAAAAATCGGAACAAGTTGAATTCAGTAGGAAAGACCATTTTAGCTGGTCATTCTGTTAATCACCAACTCGCTAAATGCCGTTATTCGTTGTTGCTAATGAACTTCTTCTATCTCTCCACTTTGATCAACTACAAAAAAATGGATCATATCGAACAGTGAACCCTCCGCAAAGCTACAGAAGAATACATCCAAGCCTATAATTTATTTGAGTTTAGTTTAATTCTTACTTTACTGATAAACAAATCCTCAAGAGAAAATAACTTTTTTTCATAATTTCTTTCTCCCAAGAGGAAAATGTTCTATATATTAACCCCTTTTTTTTTTATCCCCCATCCTTCTTCTCTTCACCTAAATTACATTTTTCTTTTCACCTCTATCCAATCTCTACTCTAATCTAACAAAAAAGTTCCTACAGAAACATATGAAGGAAGCAAGAAAACTTGGCAAAAACTGAACAAGGAATGCTTTTGATGCATCGAGTCAAAAGAGGCTTAAGCCTTAAGGCTCAAAGATACTTTCCTGATGACTTCCAGATCCTACTTCCTCCAAGTGCTATCACTAGTACCGTGCAATCGTCGTGATACTTTCTTCTATCTCCTTGCGGAATATCAAGTAGCTCATGGAATCCAATTCCTGAGTTTTTTTTTTCACCAGAAATGTCAACCCCATAAACAACTTTACTTTGTGAAAGGAAAAAAAAAAAAGAACAAGTTCTTTCGTTTACCGGCTTTCTTGGCTGCTCGGACTAGAAGTTCCTGTATAACATGTTGAGCAGGATCTCCATCTGGAAACTTCTCCATGGCAAGAGAAACAACCTCCTCATTGCTCAGGTATTGGTACAATCCATCCGATGACAGAACCATAAACTGATCATTCTCTGTTAGCCGGTAGTGACAGAGGGAAGGCGTGCATGATATGTATGGATCCGTACCAATGTATTCATTGCGAAACATTTCCAGTAAAGCGTTGTTCAGTTTCGGCTGTTTCAAGTAAATCAGATTTCTTTGTGAGAATTGCAGAAACGATAATTTTTTCAAACTTCTGAAGTTGAATATTTTGCCCAAACCTGCTTCAAGAACCCTGCTCCAAATGCTCTGGTCACCTTAAGCCGTCCTTTCACTCTGTCATTCACTATGCATTGGTTGTCATCCGGGTGCTCGTTTTTTATTCTTGTTACTTCCTGAATCATCAATACATGAAACTTTTCATGTAACATGAATGTTACGGATAGCAGGTATGATTTTTTTTTTGCAAATTCCACAAATGCAAATGATGGTCAACTAGCTACCGTATAATCCTAGATAACAAAAGACTCCAGCAACTGCAAGAAAAAAAGGATTTAGGAAGGTTTCAAGAGATCAGACTTACATCTTCGATGCTAGTGCTGTGATCTGTTGTCAGCTGCAATGCGACCAGTTTGGACAGCTGTGAAGGGGCTTCATTGTTTGCTGTAGTATCCACAACTGAAAGCTCTCCCTTTTCAGTGTCTCTGTCAAAATTATTACAATTTTCTTCTTCTCTTGTTGGCTCCACACCAGCATCTGTTTCTTCTACCTGATATTGTGCAACAAGAGCCCTACTATCCCCTATATTCATTATATACACATCATCATCTCTCATCAGCGCAACCAGTAAGCACGAACCCATCAAGGCAAGCTCTGGATTTGTGTCCAGAACCTTATCGGTCATTTCTAAAAATGCTTGCTCTGTGGCTTCAAGAGCATTCGACATTGCTTTTAGAACCAACTCGTGATCAACTGTACCCGCCTTTCGTCTCTTTTTCCTCTTATCAACCGGTTCATCTACTCTGTTATTATCTACCTCCTCTGTTTCATTTTCTTCCACTCCAAGCTTCCATGGGAACAACTTCCTCCCTGAAATTCCTTGTTTTGATAAACCATGCTTCAATTTCGATAGTAGCAACCATCTATTACTTCCTACGGAAGCGGCATTGCCTGTAGTAGTAATAGCATCGTCCACTGAGAATGCAAACCTGTCAGAACCTGAGAGATCTAACGCATCTTCTGCTTGAGCCTCTGCAAGAAGTTCCCAAAGCCTTTTCCTCTCCTTGACTGCTACAATCTCTATTGGAGACGCCAATCTCTTACCTCTCTCATTTTCTTTCTTCTCTGTTTCTGTACAGCTCGAACTTGCCATTTCGTCGACTTCTTCAGCCTCAACTTTACCTCGTTGCTCTACCTCAACTACTCTCTCATCATTCGAATTCGTTGCTGCTGGATTATCTTCTTTTTCTTCCTCCAATTCCCAGAACAAACCCTGTAACTCGCTGTGAACAGCACGGTAGAGATTAGCCATTAGAAATTCTGGAGCGTCTGGTCCATTGAAGCCGTCGTAGATTCCAGCGAAAAGCCATCCTTGCTTCTCGAAAACCGCTAATTGCACTCTGTCCTCTCCTGCTTTCCCCAATGCCCACTGTAAATCGCTCTCGCTTCCGCCACTCGCCTTCTCTCCGGCAGCCGCTGCCGCAGCTTCTACAAGATGGCTTCCGCCATCGGGTCTAACTGTTTTTTCCCTCTTAGAACCGACGACGAAGTTGGATACCGGAAGAACCCATGGCCGTTGCTTCCTCTCGCCGAAAATTGGGTGCCAGGAAATGCTCTTCATCTTTTTCCGCTTCTTCTTCGAGTATACACCACCGAGCGGCGCCGAAAATGGCACGCCGGTGGAATTAGATCTCGACATCTCTCCGGCCGGGTCCAATGGACCTGAAGTTGCGCCTCTTTCGATCGGACCCGACATGAAGAGGCCGCTACGTTCCAGAGAACCCGACCGATCCGGACCCAACGGCACGGGCTGAAGCGGAAGAGCGCTAAACGACGAGGTTCCTTCAAAGCCATTGGCATTAACGACACTGCTCCTAACGCCGCCGCCGAAAGTGCTCTCAGTGGCATCGTCGTAAATATCTTCAAGCTGAAGGACGGTTTTGGAATTCGAGGTGTTGGCGCTAACCGCGGCGCCTGAAATAGCCCTAAATCCAGAGTGGAGCTGCTCCGATGATCCGGAAGCTCGGATCTGACCAGCAGATTCACGCGACGGAGATAAGCGGAAAGAACCGGAAGGAGAGACGAAACGATCGGAAGGAAAGGGAGAAATGAAGCGATTAGAAGACGGGACGTAGCAATAGGAATGGCCTAGAGTCTCGTCCAAAGGCTCACAGAGAGAATCGATCCGATCTGAATGTGTGGGATTCGTCGCCGACGTCTGACGCTCCGACGAGTGATGGCGACGGCTACGGTGACCTTGACTGAAGCAAGGTAAGACGGAGGAGAATCCGTTTCCCATCACATTTGATTCCAACACTTCTTTTTTCAAATTGCCGAGAAAATTTTCCGAGAAAAAGGAGAAAAAACAACAAAAATTTTCTCGGGGATTTTGAATTTGGGAGCTGAAAAGAGAAATTGTAAAGGGAGAGAGAGAGAGAGAGACTTTTGTCGTCTTCTTTTGGATTTAAATATGTTTTCTTTTTAAGCTGAGAGACGACTTTAGTGGTTTTGAATTAGCAGAAACATTGACTCTTTTTTCATTTCTTTTACGTAAAATACCACCAACATTCTCTCTTAATTACAATTTCATCCTTATAATATTCTTAACCCCAAACTACTACTATAAATATCTGACCAACCTATTTTCAATTAAAATAAAATCATGAGCTTAAATGGTATATAGCTTTTTCATATTTTCACATTAACTATTTTTTACCGGTCATAATATTCGTTAATTTTTACAGTTTTATTTAATTTTCACGTTTTTATGTTTTTTTTAAAATAGCTACGCTGTATACAATTAGTGTGTTAAAAAATATAACTAAAAATAAAAATGCGATCAATCTGAACTTTAAAGTCATACTGACGAAACGTCTAAATACTCCATCAAAAAATAACAATATTGTACTTAATATGGTGATCAATCTTCAAAACAAAAATTGTAACGGTTATTACAACTTTTCCGAAAAACAATTGGATTGTTGTTAACAATTTATTTTGCTAAAATGAATTTCAGTTGAAATATTGGTTCAAAAAGTTGAACAAGAGTTACTAAATTACTAAAACAATCTAGTTTTGATTTATTAACAAATCTAAATACTTTTGGATAAAAATTGTAAATTTATTATGGGCTCTAAAAATAAAAAATTTAAAATACTAAAATGATTGAAACATAAATCTTGATTAACCTTTGTTAAATATATAATTCTTTTTTGTAAGAGAATCTTCGTTAAATGCTAAATTTTACCTAGGTGTTAGATACTTAGATTTAGGGCTGGGCACTAATACCCGTTATCCGTCTTCGAGCCGCGACCTGTCTCGTATCCAACTCGAAAAACAGGGTATCCGTGGCTTTCGGGTCGGGTAAAGGGTATCATATTTCTATTACCCGCGGGTAAGG
>OVAN01012478.1:0-13688 GCA_900406275.1 Anastatica hierochuntica | reverse complement strand
AAAAGACTCTTCTAGTAACCTTTCTTGAATCCACTAAAATGTCTATCTTTGTTGGGTCTTTTTCTCCATTGCATGTTTGTTTTGAAGCTGCGTGAAGAAAACAAGATAACTAAATCAGCAGTGATGGTTACTGTTGGTGCCAATCAGGTAAACCGGTCTTTGTTGCATTGTTCTTCTTTTTGTGTGTTTTCTATTCTCATAATTTGTTTTTTGGTATCAAATGCAGGCCTTTGTGAATCTTGTTATTACACTATGTGATGCCGGTGATTCGGTTGTCATGTTTGAGCCATACTACTTTAACGCCTACATGGCCTTTCAGATGACAGGAGTTACCAACATAATCGTTGGTCCTGGCTCTTCAGGGACTCTATCCAGACGCAGGTAGCTCCTTGACTTTGTATCACATACTCCATGACTTAAGTAGCTTTAAGGTGACTTGTGAGTATCTTGTTTTCCAGACTGGTTAGAGCGAACACTCTCTGATACTAAACCGACCCCAAAAGTTGTAACTGTTGTGAATCATGGTAACCCAAGCGGCATTTATGTCCCTGAACCGCTTCTTAAGAGGATTTCGCAGATACGCAGAGATGCAGGGTGTTGGCTCATTGTAGACAACACATACGAGTGAGTTTCTCATTTGCCGAGTCCCATAATGTCCAAATTTTATGTTGTTAAAAGGTATTTGAAAATCGCAGGTATTTCATGTATGACGGTTTAAAACATTGTTGCGTTGAGGGAGACCATATCGATAATGTCTTTTCCTTTTCTAAAACCTATGGCATGATGGGTTGGAGGCTTGGATATGTGAGTATTCTATCCAATTTCCTATTCTGATTTTTTGAATTTAATCTTACGAAACGTTTGATGAACTTGCAAATAGCTTACTCAGAGAGATTAGATTGGTTTGGAACAGAGCTTGTGAAAATCCAAGACAACATACCAATCTGTGCTTCCATAATCTCTCAGCGCTTGGCTTTATACGCGTTAGAAGAAGGTGCTGGATGGATAACAGAGCGAGTAAAAGGTCTAGTGAAGAACCGGAAGATAGTTAAAGAGGCGCTAGAACCGCTGGGGAAAGACAACGTTAAGGGAGGAGAAGGAGCAATTTACCTGTGGGCAAAACTACCAGAGGAACACAAAGATGATTTCAAGGTGGTGCGTTGGCTTGCTCACCGCCACGGTGTAGTGGTGATCCCGGGGTGTGCAAGTGGTAGCCCCGGGCACATTAGGATCTCCTTTGGAGGGTTGAAGGAGGAAAAAATTAGAGCAGCCGCAAAGAGGCTAAAGAAAAGATTAGAGGAGCTCGTTAACCATGGAATGGTAGAGTGAAATGTTGTTGTTTTAAAAAGGATCAAAAGCAAGCATTGTTACTTTGAGTTTTATTGAAGATACATACTTACTTATATATAGCTTATAAAATAAGAGAGTGTTTGTTTAATTCATTAGCTTATATATATATATATATTATTTACTCTATATTCCAATTATTTTTTCCCTTATCAAGACTTTAAATTATCAAGCCTTTAATTTGAACGAGGGAAATAAAGTTAATAATAGCTTTTTTATTGGTCTTGCTGACACGTCAGCTTCCTCTGCGTCTCAAGCGTTTGTTTCTACCGACGGCGTTTATAACGCTCGTGCTAGAGTTCTCGGCGGTGGTTTCTGTATTAACGCCGGTTTTTACTCTCAAGCCGATGCTGCGGAAGTGAATAAATCTAATAATTATAATTTTTTAAAGGTTTTTTTTTATTATAAGATTTGTGAAAATTGAAATAGATCTTTGTCTGTTTATAAAGAAAATATGTTTTGATGCCTCGTGTCGTAATTGATATGCGTTACATTTATGAAAAAACGCACCGATCGAGAATGTTGTGTAATAATGGGCCATATCCATAGGGTTTTACGTCCACGTCTATTAACATTTCACTCATCAACAAATCATTTTTTAATTAATTTTTTATGCATTTTTAATTTTAAAATTTCATGTAATACTACTAAATTAGCTTTTTGTTCTGAAAGTATCATTACTATTTAATATTATCTCTACTTTTTTAAAAATGTATATCATAAAACACCTGCTAAGTAAAATACTAAATTTAAAACCAATAATAAATTCCTAGATTTGTTTTAGTGTTTATGATATTTTTGAAAAAATAAATATTTTCTGAAAATAACAATAACATTTTTGCAAAATCACTTACAATGGTATTTTTAATTAAAATAATCACAAGGCACTTATATACTTAAAATACTAAAATAAATTATTTTAAGGAAAAATTGGGTAGAATATAAAAAAAACAATATTTAGTTTTTAAACCCCCTATTTCCCCTATCAAAAATATTACTTTTTTGTCTCTAATTTTTTTTGGGTTCATGGGGAGTTAATTTATAAAACTTTCAATTGTTTATTTTATTTTTTTTCCGGCAATTGTTTATTTGATTTTTCTTTGAATTCCCTAAAACTTAATTAATGATTTTTGTGGTTTCTCACCAAACTCACCTTTTTTAATTTTTAAAACTTTTTAGTGTTTGAATTATTTTTTTAAATAGTAATAATACTTTTGCATCAAACACTTAAAATGATATTTTTATAATTACAATTTTATTTTTTACTACAAACTAAATTATTCGATTTGGTTTTAGGTTCGTGAAGCGAGCAGGATGGGATCCGAAGTTGGTGAAGGAGTCGTATCCATGGGTGGAGAGAGAGATCGTTCATCAGCCGAAGTTGACGTTATGGCAAAAAGCTCTAAGAGACAGTCTTTTAGAAGTTGGAGTCAGACCTTTCAATGGCTTCACCTAAGATCATGTCTCCGGAACCAAAACCGTCGTCACCATTTTCTTTATGTATACTTCAATAAAAACAAATTTTGTGAACAAGATTTGCATATATGGCTACACTTGATCTTTTACGAGGATAATTTGTGCGCCATTGATCTCACGAGAGACAAGGCATTGATTGATGATCTTGGCTACCATTGAACATGCTAGAGATCGAGTTCTTTGTTCACAGTTTAGAGAACATATGCTAGAATACCAAAAGGAACGTTACCGCGGAAGACAAGGTTATGCATAGCTATGTCAAATTGCGAAATTGATTAGCGCAAAAATGCGTGATGGTGGAGCGATGGCACCTGACGGTTTATGGCTCTTGCCATGGAGGCACAACTCACTATGGATCAGCGGCGGCCGAAGCAACCACTAAGGCATATACCGGAAGAATCAGACTCAATGTTTTTGTCTTCATCAATCTTCACTTCTAGTTAGATACTTCTCATCTTTGACTCAGTTCAAATGGTTGTTACTCAGTTAAGATAGAGAAGGACGTTCAATTATTTGGTTTGATTCATATTCTTTTTGGTGTTGGTATTTTTGTTTTTTTTTGGAAGATAGATCAAATTTCGAACTTAATTTTCAATCGGTTCGGTTTAGTTCAAGTTTTCAGGTTCTATAGAATAAATCCCTATTCAGAAAAATTACTTTATATTTTGGTCCAGTTATAAAAATAAAATGGTTTGATTTGGTTTTTGTTCGAGTTTAAATTAGTTTTAGACCAAAGGCATAACAAAATTGTTAATCAATTTTTTTTGACAAAAAACTACAAATTTATATATAAATAATATAATATTTTATTTAATTATCGTGCATTTATTTTCTATTTTGAAAATATTAATGTTTAAAATTTTAGTTCTATTATTTTTAATTTTTATTAAGTATATTTTTATGTATATTTTAGATTTGCTTAACATGATTAATTTGATATATTTTGCATATGATATAATATTTTCTTGTTTTAACATTCAATCCCGCTAAAAATTTTGATATCAATAACATTAGTTACCAGATTGGTGTTAAGCTATGAATTAATAAATCTATAACTTTTGAATGATTTTTTAATATTATACTAAAATTATAATTATATTTTTTCTAATATTTTTTAATAAAGGTAATGATTAACTAAGATTATTAAAAAAAATTCTTTTTTTTAGTTTTTAGTTTTGTAAATTTTTCTTTTTCCAAGTTTTTTAAATTAGTATGTTTTCCTCTTTTATGTTTTTAATAATTCAAGTTAACTAAAAATTGATTGAGGATAGTTTTGTAATCAAGCATCTCAACTTTTAATTTTATGTAAATTCACTTCATAAATAATATATAAAATATTTAAATGTATGTGTATCTATATATTATATATAATTCAAAATAAACTTTAATATATTTCTGTTAACTTAGTTAAACTTCATAAAATTTGGGTTAAGATTTGTTCAAATATATATATGTAACTTTTATTCTGTTTGGAATATTTCTAATTTTGATGAGATTCGAGTTCGAAAAGTTTGATTAGATTCAGTTAGAATTTTTTTTCATTCGTTTGACCTCCTCATCTAATATTTTACTTATACCAAATAATTTATGTTTAAAACTCTCTTTGACACTAGTGAGAAATAAAGAGCAATAATACATTATTTTGTGCATTTTTTCTCTCATTTGGAAACTGAACACAATGTGGTTTGCATACGTTTTTGTAATTACTCTTTTAGACTCTAGATTTATGAATGTAACTATAAGTTGATGCTTCTATAAAATTTAGATAATATGATATATATGTGATCCATTCAGGTGGTTGTTCCTAGCTTAAGATATGAGTGGAGATCCGATTAATTGTTTGATTCTTTTGTTTTTCGGTGCTGGTCTTTTTGTTTTTAGGAGATAGTACATATTTAAAACTAAATTTTATATTGGTTCGTTTCGGCTTGAGTTTTCAAATTCTAAACTGTACAAAATTACTTTATATTTTAGCTTAATTAGAAAATTTTTGTTATTCAGTTAGATCCGAGTTTATATTAATTTTAGACAAAAAGTAAAAAGATTAATCAATTTGAATTTATATTTTTAATAATTAGTATATATAAATGTGTGTGTTCATATATATATATATATATATATATATATAAATTAAATATAAATTTCAATATGTTTCTTTTAGTTCAGTTCATTTTCATAAAACTTGTGTTAAGATGGTTCATGTAATTCTACCTAATTTTTTGTATTCTATTTAGACTATTTATAATTTCAATGAAGTTTGAAAAATTATATATTCTTCATTAGAAAATTTGTTTCAGTTATAGGATCTCATCATGTAATATTTTTCAACACTTTAAAAGCGTTTAAAACACTTTTCAACACTTTTGTAGCAAGAAGACATTTCTTTGTGCATTCTTTTCGCGCATTTGGAAGCAGAGCATATTGTTTGTAAATTTGTTAAGTTTACAACCTAGATTTTTGAATGTCCATATAAGTTGATTTGAACAATACTTTCAAAATTTGATGCGTGCGATAAAAAAACATAAATATTTGAGGGATACCAAAATATCTCTTATATATTGGAGGAGACATTTTAATCATTTTGTTTAGATGTCAGTCTTACATATCTTTTTGTGTATACATAAACCAAATTTTATTTAATAAAATATTTCATATACTATTACTAAATCGAGTTTTGTTTTTAATTAAGAAAATTCGATTCTAAAAGATTAAGAATTGTTTTTAATTAAGAAAATTCAAAATTCTAAAACAAGTATTGTAGTATTTTGATAGAAAACATTTTAAGCATGTATGGTTCAAAGTATTGAATTTTTTTTATAGGAATGAAGATTTTATCAAACTTCTGAATTGTTTATTAGATATTGTTGACGATTATATATAGTTTTACTTGCTTCTATTGAAAGGAGTTTTTCAAATTAAAGTTAACCATTATGCGACTAACTTTTGAATGTGCTAACTATTATATTTATATGTAGAAAGAGAACCAATTACAAATTTAAATTATGAGAGTTTGGCGAAGGATCTTATCGAAAAAGGAAGAAATATTATGTTTCATCTTCTTTGAGTATTATATTAAATCTCCATAAACTCAAACATGCCATTGCTTGTAATAGTCTAACAGAAGAAAAACTCTATCCAATCGAGAAAATCGTTTACATTCTTCATCCCATATTTCAAAGAAAATTCATGTTTGATCTTGTTAGTGGCGATGGTAAAAATCATCTTTTGATGAGAGTAATTATCGATGGATTATGACAACTTAATAGAAAAAAAATCTTTAGTTAAGGAGATTGGAACATTTTATCACTTATTGTTTTGGCCAATTTGTAGGGACTTGGCGAGCAACTACCTAAATCACCATTGACGGAAGAGTAAATAGCTCTTTTGACTTAACGACTTCAACATAAAATCAAATCAAAAGACAAATGCTTCATTTTCAAAAGCTTATTAGCAAGATTGACTTAGTGAACTAAATTTACAAAATGTGTGTAAACGTCAAATTATAGATGAGCTCAAGTTTGCACACAAAAAAAGAGCTCAAGTACAAAATACATTAATTTTGGTTAATTCTTTTTCTTTCTATTTAGAAAAAGAGTAAAATAAAATACTATATAGTTATATACAAAAGTAGCAAAATTGTATTGAATTTTAAAATACTTTTTCAAAAATATAATTTTTCATGGAACAAGTTGATAGTATTTCTTTCTTTCATATAAAGAAGTGTTAGAAAATATACTCAACGAAAGAGAAATTGTTTAACAAATAAGTAAAAATCTATACAGAATTATTTTTGGCATAAATTCATATAGTTTAACTTTTTGAAACTCCAGTTTCATGATATAGTCTTTTATATTAATAAAACGGTTTAAATTGATTTGGAACACGGTCTGTGACTATGACCGGTTACCTTTTGCCCTGAGTTGGCCGCATGAGGGATAAGTTTCATTGAAGGCTGGCGAGTTGATGTATTGACTTGGTTGGATAACATGAATACTAGTTTTATTTCTTATAAAAAAACAAAAAAAAATCACTACTATTTATCAAAAAAAAACTAGTTGTATAATATTTTTTAAAAGTGGAAGTATATGCTAGTAATTTCATTTTTTAACAATAAAAGCTACGTTTAGTTTAATTATTCAACAATACGAAATTTTGCTAAAAATTGTGAGCAACTTGCATGACCATTGCCCATGTTGCATAAGAGTTATTCGAGCAATTTGCATTGTGGTGTACACATTATTTCAGGGTGTCTTTTATTTTTTTATAATTCACGGGTGAATTCCAAATTTTAATTGATCTAGACTAATCTTTTGGGGATAGTAGCATACAGGTAGATTCTCTCTCCGGATTTGTAAATGGACCGAAAGCAAGGGTCCATTCTCGTGTAGGGTTGTCCAAAGACAAACGTGAAATAGTTCCATTTGGCAGAGTTCGAACTTGCATGGTGTTTGCCACACGAGCCCGTCTTTACCGCTAGGCCATGATGTTTCGGAAGATATCAAGATGTTCTAAACACTTTCTTTTAATAATATGTGAATTAATATAACAAAAATAAGAGGAACACTAGCATTGCGTATAAGATATTTCTTTTCATGATAACTAGAAAATTGATATACTCAACATTAAGAAAATACTAAATATACACTAGATTTTTCAGAAAGAGTAAAAAGCAAAGTATAGATAAGAAATAACTCTTCTTTCTACTACGTAAATATATATACATAAAACCCTAATAAGGCCATATGATATTTCTTCTACGTCTCGCATAACATATTAAATTAACAAAATTAAAATCCATTAAATGCAACATTTTTGTATTTACCCCCAAAAGGTTGATGTATATGTAGCTCCTGAATGATCCAATGAGTCATAAAATAATGAGATTTGGTGTCACGTTCACACTTCAAACAAATTTGATAAAAAAAAAAATGAAACCAATACAAAATCAATTTAGTGCAACCCAACTCCATTAATTAGTCAAACCATACATCAACCTCTCACTTCTCCATTTAAATATACATACACTTTATATAATATAATATCATATCATATCATGTCACATATCTATATATACTTATGTGATCAATAGAACTAGTCCTAGCTTCATACACAATTTTTCTTATCAAAAGTACTAACCATGAACTTTAATCTCTCTCTAATCCATGCCCCATCATCATCATCATCATCATACGAACTAACAAAAGAAGAACTCTCAACTCTAGATCCCATCATAAGAACACACCACACGTTCCAAAGATCGCCAAACACATGCACATCCCTCATAGCTCACCGTATAGACGCACCGGCACAAGCCATATGGAGATTCGTCCGCGACTTCGCGAATCCAAACAAATACAAACACTTCATCAAAAGTTGCACCATTAGAGATAATGGTAAAGGCAACAAAGAGATTAGCGTTGGGACAATAAGAGAAGTTAGTGTTATCTCTGGTCTACCAGCGTCAACAAGCGTTGAGATACTAGAAGCTCTAGATGAAGAGAAACGAATCTTGAGTTTTCGTGTTCTTGGAGGAGAACATCGGTTAAGAAATTACCGGTCGGTTACATCGGTTAACGAGTTTGTTGTCTTGGAGAAAGACAAGATCAAGAAAGTGTATAGTGTTGTGTTGGAGTCTTATATTGTTGATATACCAAAAGGTAACACAGAAGAAGATACGAGGATGTTTGTTGATACTGTTGTGAGATCAAATTTACAAAATCTCGCGGCTGTTTCCACGGCTTCTCCGACGTAATATTGTTTTTTTGTGTGTGTTGAGAACTTTTGGTGTGTGTGTGTGTGTACATGTGTATGTGTGGAATGTGAGGTGTGTATATAAGTAATGGGCCGTAATGGGCCGTAATGGGCCGTAATGGGCCGTAATGGGCCGTAATGGGCCGTAATGGGCCTAGTAATCCTCTATTGAAAAGTACCAACCCAAGTAGAATATACTATTTTTGGTGGATGTTGAAACTTATTTTTTCTTTTGTAGTTATTTGAATTTTTGGGGGTCTATATCTTCACTATTTCATGAAATATTTTTTCTAATAATCAATAAAAATTGTTAATGGATTTTCATTTTTTAGGTAAAATGTTTTTTTTTTCTATTGGAACAGGAGGTTCATAATCCGTAGATCCCTAATCTCCCCATAGCGAGATCAGACCAAGTAAGATATTCGTCTTTGACGAGCAAAAGTCTCTCAAACACAATTCGAATCCATGACCTCCTCTATTTTCTCCGAAGACATTTTACCATTGAACCGATATTTCGTTTTTTTTGATATATTTAAAACTATCTTACTTTAACAAAAGATACAATAAATAACTATTAGCAAAGGGACCATCTAGATAAAAACCTAAATCTCTCCCTGACACACAAATCGAGAATCTCTTGAAGGCACCGTTTTCCGACGTCGGTGAGCTTCGGCTCCACCGGCGTCGCCACCAGTCATCTCCTTTGAACTCTCTCGTCTCGTGTCTCAGTTGTTTCTTCAATTTCTGTGTCTTTTCGTTCTCATTTTTTCCGACCTTCCCAGTGTTTTCCGGTGACACCGTCGTTCACCGTCACCATAGTTGCTGTCGTGGTCTCTTCCTCTTGACACTCGTCTGTGCCCCAACTTCGTCGTGGTCGGCTACTTCGGTCCGACTTTCTAGATCTGAGATCTCGTTTTTCCTTGGAAGTGCTTTACGGCTTCGATTCACCACAGGGGGGGAGATGGGCGTTCGATTCAATGTTTCTTCTTCTTCTATGGCTGGTTTCAGTGACGCAATCCACCGAAGAGGTCTCGACAAAACGAGATCTAGTATAGTTTGGTCTGACTGCTCCCATTCTATCTTTGGTTTGAAATGCGTCGCGTGTGAGATCCAAGGAGTTCATTATCCCAGATCTGGTAGTTGTCCCCGTCGCTCCCATCCGTCAACCTCAACCACTTGCTCGCTGGACTTGGCCATTGGCAAGCTCTTCCGCGGCTGCCCTTCCCCCATCGTTGGAGGCTCCCCTACGTCTTCGGCCATGGTTTCATCACCACGAGGGTGGGTCTCATCTTCGAACCAATTTGACAGTTGCCATGATTGGCTTTACTTTCTGGAGAATCTCTCAGAATCTTTACCTAGAGATGTATTTTCATCATTAGCGTACTCCCTATGGGAGAAAGTTGTTCTATCATCAACCCTCCGGGGTACTTTCATCCCTTCGAGGATCTTTGTTTCTTCGGGGTCTTTTATCTCTTCGGAGATCTTCATTCCTTTGGGAATCATTATCCTAACCACTTTGGTCTCTAGTAAACTAATTTGTACGGAATTGGTAGAGGCTACGGTGCGCACTTATGTGCGAACTGAGGTTATGGACTTTGTATCAAAGTCGCTTTCGAAACTGACTATTTCGTTGTCAGATAATGCGGTCGTTGTGAAGTCGATTTCTCGCTCGGATTTGCTCGATTTAGATCGTCTCAACAATCCTCCTGATGATTTATCAAGTTTCTTCAAACTTGTGTCTCTATCCGTAGTTTGTAGCAATTGGTGTTGTATTTTAGCCATTAGGCTTGTGGTTTGTGGGATCTATGTTTATGTGCACTCTACCTATGTAACGGTGATTGAATGAATTAAAATCTTTGTGAACAAAAAAAAAAAAAACTATTAGCAAAGAAATTTTAAGGACCAATAAAATGCAAGAAGCTAACCCATCTAATTAACCAGAATTTGAATGGTGTGGCCAATTACGACCTCTGCATCATGAACCAAGTCCCAATATGAAAAAGACTTAGAAACCAAACAATCTCGACCAAAATTTGACACTGCTCTTGTCACTAAACCTTTTAGTTTTGGAAATTGGAAGTATGTTGGATGGATTTGTTTGTTATGTTATACAATATATAAGTTTTTTTTTTTTTGGTTAAAAGGCTTTCAAATTAAAATTAAACGATTACAAGCTATGATTTTTAGGTCATAGAGTTTTAAAAAGATGGGGAAAGATAGCAAAAACACTTTAGCGTAGATAGAAACCTAATCCTAGAGAAAGATTTGGCTTAGGGAAAAGACAATAGTGAAGACTATGGTCTTTAGAATGGGTTAGTAGAGCTTCCACGTCCTCTTCGGCCATGATTACCTCTACCCACCACTGTCCACTCTATGTCTTGTACCTTGTGAGTTGGCTTTATTTGCCTACCACCTCTAGTCGTCTTTGAGTGAATATCTAACCCCGGATGAAATTGATGTTCACTCTCATCATACTTAACAACCTNTATCTAACCCCGGATGAAATTGATGTTCACTCTCATCATACTTAACAACTTGCTCATTAGGGAAGGAGTTTAAGCCCATACCTTGAGTGGTTGTCTGAGTATTGACGATGACGGCTTGATCTGCAAGAGACAAAGGGGTCACTGATTCTTCATGCGAAGTCTCAACGAAATGAGTAATGGATGGAGATGAATCCATAGGTTTTGATGGAGTAAAATCCATAGTTGTGGTTTGTAGCTGTGTAGCAGCTTCTTTGACTGCTAAATGTGTTGAAGGAGATTGAATATTTAACATATTGGCCTCCTCATTCTCTTTTAGAGGAGTAGCTAAGAAATGTGTAGTTGTGTTGCTTTCTTGAGTCACTTGGTTAACTGTGGTAGCACCTGCAGTTCTNTGTGTTGCTTTCTTGAGCCACTTGGTTAACTGTGGTAGCACCTGCAGTTCTATTATCTCCCAGATCTGATTTTCCTTCTCCATGTGCCTCTGTTTCTGTGAACTCCAAAGGCTCTTTGTATGTTATGGCCTCATTTTGTAGAGCAGTTGCTGCAAGTATACTTGGCCCGGTATCATCTGATTGATGTACAACTTCCTATTGTGTGAGATGCTCAATATTAACCACAGGCATGTTCAAGCTTTTCTCATGGACATCTAGATTTTTACTCTTGAAAGTTGTAGAAGGATTTGATGGAAGAAGACATCTTTTTTCTTTATGTCCTAAGTTTTCGCATCTCTCACACATTGATGGTATCCAAGTGTAATCAACCTCAACCAAGTAGATGTGACCTTGCTTGTCATCACAAGCCATCATTTTAGGAAAGGGTTTATCTAATTCCACTTCCACCAAAATTTTTGCCTCATCCATTAGAGTTGGATCTAGACTAGGCTTGTGTGTTAACATCGGTTCCCCCAGACCTGAAGCAATGTGACTAATGCCTAAACGAGAGTAACAACTATCAGGGATGTTCTTGAGATTAACCCAAACTGGTAAGGTTAACCCAAACTTATACAATATATAAGTTTGATTTGATATAAATAAAAAAATCAAACAAGATGCTGAAAACGAACTACCATAACGTGATTAAAGATCTAATTGGTGATCATCATAAAAATAATAGAAATGACAAAAGAAAAGAACAAAGAAAAATAAATTATAAAAATGCGAGTCTTTTCCAAATTTAATCTATAACTATTCTCTAAAGAAAAAAAGAAATGAGAAAGTTGAAAAGTCTATAAATGGTCTATTTTTTTAGAAAGTATTAAAAAATTTAATGGTACTTTCCATTTTTATTGTCACCATTCAAAGTCTAAGTAAAAAGTAGTGTAGTATTTTATGTCACAATTTTAACTATATTTAGAAATAATAATTTACGTCCTAACTGCAAGTTTTATAAACGACTGGTTTTGGCTAATATTTGGGTCCAACTTTTTGTTAAAAAAAATGAATATAAAATTTAAATTTAAACATATGAAGAATATAATCATTTACTTTCCCTAATGTAAATGTATAAAGGATACTTTTTGTCCAGATACATAGCTGCATCTGGTTTCGGCATTTGTCAGAAAAACAATCTTGAAACCATGAAGAAACATAGACACGTATCGTTATGGCAAGAACATGAAGAATATTCGTGTCAGATGAAGTGGAAAAATATGATTCTGTATTTTAGATATTCAGAGCATCAACGAGAGATAATTTTTAAACCAATTTATACCAAGAGTCTCTCAACATTTAAACCAATTTATATGGTGAGAGATAATTTTTAAACCAATTTATACCGAGAGTCTCTCAACATTTAAACCAATTTATATTTAAACCTATTAAACAATTGAAAACTAGGTGAGTTGTTCGCGCTCTGCGCGGTTTTATAGTTTTTTACTAATAATATGCGATATTTACGATAGCATTTGTCGTTTTACAACCTGTTGATCAAGACTTATATAATATTTATAAAGTTTAATATGTTGAATATATAAGCGTGAGCTATATATTTGATTAAATATGTAACTAAAAAAGATATTTGATCTTGGAGAAATTTAAAAAAGAACATAAAAAATTTATTTATTATTCAAACTTGTAAAAAAATTTTTTTGTTAGATTTGATGGTTATTAAAAGCAACATACTCTATCTAATAATTAAAATTGAGATTTAACTGTTAATTTTTTTCCTATCGTCTAACTATTAAAATCTATCTAATAATTAACTGCATTAAATAAAAAAAATTCAAATTAAAGTTAACGTGATTTAGGGATGAATAACTTAACATCAAATAAGTTATTAGTGTGCATATGTATTTAAATTAAAGATTAAATTAAACCAATTAAATTCTATGAAGTTACCATTAGGGGTGGGTACGAGTCGGGTACCCTTGATTTTTGGTGTACCCGCTACCCGACCCGACCCTTACGGGTAATAGATTTTTAGTACCCGTACCCGACCCGCAAAAAACGGGTACCCGGAAAAACGGGTACCCTCTNCCTTTAAAATTCAAATATTATATTTTGTTTCATATTTTAACATTTAAATACTTATATAATCATATATTTTTTTAAATATTCAACCAAATACAAAATTATCCTAAAAAAAAATTAGAAATTTTCTAAATTACAAAGTTATATTTAAATATTACAT
>OVAN01012477.1:0-13691 GCA_900406275.1 Anastatica hierochuntica | reverse complement strand
ATATTTTAATACAAATCACTTCAAATCCCTGTTTGAATACACCCTCCTAAGATTTCTCAATTATTTATAACATGAATATTATTAATATTATCAAATATATAATTAATTTCGGATACTTCCGGGTATCCATTCGGTTATCCTTAAGCTCGGATTTTGCGGATATAGAATTTCAAGATCTGTTTGGATATTTTGCAAATTTAAGATCAATATCAATTTTTCGAATCGATTCAAATCAGGTATCCGAAATTCAAATAAAAATGTCCATGCCCAGTGTATTGTAATTAAGTTAAGCATAATTTTTTTTTTTAGGATTGGTAGCTCAATATGTTAAAATGCAAGCTATGTATATTTTTTGGTTTAAAATCTTCATTGATATCATATCCAAATGCTAATTTAAAGATGAATAATATACTGTATATTTGTGAAAATTTGGTCCTAGTAAAAAAAATCTATCTCATAATTCCTATATATATTACATTTTATTTCCTCGTTGAAAAAACATTTTCTTTTAACAAAAAAACATTTTATTTCCTTGTTGAAAAAGAACTGATTTCAAAAAGGAAATAAGATTTACTATTTTGACCTTTTAAAAGGCCGTAAAAAAACCCTCTTAAAATAAGTTTTTTTCTCAATAAATAGAAGGAAAAAATAAATAAATTGAGAATTAGCTGACTCGAGTTAGATCAAAGTCTGATGATATATAAATATTTTCGTTATTTCCTCAAATTTCATTCTCTCCCACATATAAAAAAAAAACACACTCAGATCTCACGATTTGGGTTAGAGAAAACGCAATGAGCACACCGACGACGATGCTGCTCCTTTTCGTCGGAGCTCTCATCTTCTCCGGCGTCGGCTATGTCAGATCCGACGCCTCCGATCACCGTTACAAGGAAGGAGACACTGTTCCTCTCTACGCCAACAAGGTCGGCCCATTTCACAATCCAAGGTACTGTCATGTCTCTAGATTTAGTAACTTTTCGTTTCTAGATCTGAACAGTTCAGATCTGAAATTGTATCGGGTTCAGAACTGAGGACGAGATGTTGATCGTTGTGTGCTGTTGAATTTGTCCATTCGAGTACATTGCATAAGTGTGTAATTCTGAATCCATGGAGCGAAAGAAGAAATTACATTTTGGAATTTGTTAGTTTGTGGATCTGTGTCTTTAGATTTGAATACTTTGTGACTGATTATGCTTTTTGTGTTCGTCGATGATTGCAGCGAGACGTATCGATACTTTGATCTTCCCTTCTGTGTTCCAGGTATTCATATGGCTGCAGCTAAAAGCAGCTCAAAGATTTTACCTTTTACATCTAACATTTGCCGATTTCGTCTTTATATAATCTGCAGAACAATGTCTGTTTGAATGTGAGCGTTTTTTAAATCTGATTTCATTGATTTTGGTTTTCAGAGGGTGTGAAAGAGAAGAAGGAAGCTCTGGGCGAGGTTCTGAACGGTGATCGGCTTGTTAGTGCTCCATACAAACTCAACTTCAGAGATGAAAAAGAGTCTGAGGTTTACTGCAAAAAGAAGTTAAGCAAAGAAGAGGTTAAACAGTTCCGAAAGGCTGTTGAGAAGGACTACTACTTCCAGATGTATTATGATGATCTGCCTATTTGGGGATTCATTGGTAAAGTTGACAAAGAGATTAAATCTGATCCGAGCGAATACAAATATTTTCTGTATAAGCACATCCAGTTCGAGATTCTATACAACAAGGACCGTGTGATTGAAATCAGTGCGAGGATGGATCCTCATTCGCTGGTCGATCTCACTGAGGACAAGGAAGTCGATGCAGAGTTTATGTATACTGTAAAGTGGAAGGAAACCGAGACTCCTTTTGAGAAAAGAATGGAGAAATACTCTATGTCTTCCTCTCTTCCGCATCACTTGGAAATCCACTGGTTCTCCATTATTAACTCCTGTGTCACTGTTCTTCTTTTGACTGGATTCCTTGCAACTATCTTGATGCGAGTCCTCAAGAACGATTTCATGAAGTGAGTCTCTCAGTTTACTTGCTACACTTCATGGTTAACTAATTTGCATTTCCTTGTCTAATGCTAACTTCTTCCCATACTTAAAATAGGTATGCTCAAGACGAGGAAGCTGCTGATGATCAAGAAGAAACTGGATGGAAGTACATCCATGGCGACGTGTTTAGATTCCCAACGCACAATTCTCTGTTTGCCGCCTGTCTCGGTAGTGGTACCCAATTGTTCACTCTGTAAGTCTCTCATAACTCGAATATTTTTCCATCTGGATGAATTTTGTGCATAACTAACCGTCGCTTTTTCCTCCTCCACGCCCATCAGCACCATATTCATTTTCATGCTTGCCCTTGTTGGAGTGTTCTATCCATACAACCGAGGAGCACTTTTCACTGCTTTGGTGGTCATTTACGCTCTAACTTCTGGAATTGCCGGATACACATCCGCTTCGTTCTACTGCCAACTTGAAGGAAAAAGCTGGGTAAATATTAACACATAAAACCCTTTTCTCAAATCATCTTCAGCGTAAAACTAAGCAGCTTCTCATTTTTCTTTCACCTTATTGCAGGTGAGAAACTTGTTACTCACTGGATGCCTCTTCTGTGGCCCTCTATTCCTAACCTTTTGCTTCCTTAACACCGTAGCCATCACCTACACCGCAACCGCCGCATTACCCTTTGGAACCATTGTCGTAATCGTCCTTATATGGACTCTAGTCACATCGCCTTTACTCGTCTTAGGTGGCATTGCGGGGAAAAACAGCAAAGCAGAGTTTCAAGCACCGTGCCGCACAACCAAATATCCCCGTGAGATTCCACCACTCCCTTGGTACAGAAGCGCTATTCCGCAGATGGCAATGGCAGGTTTTCTTCCCTTCAGTGCCATCTACATTGAGCTATACTACATTTTCGCAAGCGTCTGGGGTCACAGGATCTACACAATCTACAGCATCCTCTTCATCGTCTTCATCATTCTCATTATCGTCACTGCTTTTATAACCGTCGCCTTAACTTACTTCCAACTCGCTGCTGAAGATCACCAATGGTGGTGGAGGTTCGTTATCCTCAATTTTCATCTTCTCTAAAGCTTGAGAGAGCCTGAGTCTAATAAAATTATCCACTTGCAGATCATTCCTATGCGGTGGATCGACCGGTTTATTTATATACGCATACTGCTTATACTATTACTACGCGCGATCAGACATGTCTGGCTTTATGCAAACCTCGTTTTTCTTCGGATACATGGCTTGCATTTGCTACGGATTCTTCTTAATGCTCGGGACTGTCGGCTTCCGCGCAGCGCTCCTCTTCGTGCGTCACATCTACCGGTCGATCAAATGCGAGTGAAGAAGAAAAGTCTTTACAACAAATTATCTTCTTGCGTTGGGTTTTCTTCTTCTTCTTTCTGCCTCCCTTTACAAATTTTGCAGAACAAAGAAGATAAAAAGAGATAGGTTGTTAGATTTTACTTTGCATCTTTCTTTTTCTTTCTTTATATATTTTCATTACGTATTGTAAACGACGAAAGATACTTTTGCAGCAATGTTTTTATTTTAAGTTTCTTTTGTATTTAATAATTGCCAAATACTATTATTTGAGCAGCCAAAGAATTGTCTTGTTGCATCAAATTAAATCAATACTAGAAATTTTATAAAGGTTTTCTACAAAAAGAACATGTAACTTTTTTATAGTTGTGGAATTTAACTCGCAATATAACTTTTATATATTTCAATTCAAAAATTAATAACTCTAATATTAAAATGTAGTAGCAATTAAACTCAATTTATTAATAATTCTAATATTAAAATTTAGTAACAATTAAACTCAATTTATGGTTGAAATTTTGAATCAAATCGATATTTACAAAAATTTTAATAACAAAATGAATGAATGATTATATTGCAGGTTAAGTTTCACTTAGTGGATTAATATGCAATTTTGGCAATAGAGGGTAAAATTGTAAAAAAAAAATTATAATGAAATTTTTTTTATATAAATTGGATTTTTTTGGTCAACTTTATAAATTGGATTTAATTTTTATTGTTTAGGGTTGTCTCCTGCCAATAAAATAAAACACTTTCCCTTTTTCTTCAAATCTCTCTTTCTCTTATCTTCATTTTACATTCTCTCTCCTCTCTCTTCCTTGTTCCTTCCTTCTCTTTCCCAATCTCTCTCAGGTTTCTCTCTCCTCTCTCTCTCTCCGGAAGGGCAAAAGAAAAAAAAATCTCCATAAAGAGTCGTTTGTTTAACCTATCTCATGTAAGTTTTCTCTCTCCTAATCCATTTCCAATCTAACATCTCTCTCTCTTCCTCTCTCATTTTGAAATTACAATGGGTCCTTTGTGTACAGTACCCGTTTTTTTCATATCCTTCTTCTCTCCCTCCATTGAATGTATCTTGTGGGGTTTCTTAGAAATTCATTTGTGCAAATCTTTGATTCATGTCTTGTTTCCTTAGATCTAGCTCTAGATTCTTCAGATCTAGAAACCCTTTTGAAACTGCATGTTGGTTTCATTAAGAAAAAATGTTGCAAGTTTATGAAATTTCATGCTTATGGACTCTGATTTTGTTTCTGGGTATATCTTAAAATCTGATCTCAAATCTAACGATTCACATTGTTGCTGGATATAAGAAATGTTTAGTTTTTTTTGTTGCTACTTTATGTGTATTCAGACAGAAATTTGAGAAATTCTTGAGCTTGTTCTGTCTGATTTTGGATATAAATCTTTGATAAGTTTTTTTTTTCTTTGTAATGACATTGTTGTAGATCTTTGAAATGGATGACGATGGGTTTCGCAATTGGGGTTACTATGAACCTGCGGCTGCTACTACATTTAAAGGTAATCTCGGTTTGCAGCTAATGTCAACCACGGATCGGGACATTAAACCGTTTTTAACCGGTCGAGAACCGAATCTAATGATCGGTCCAAACGGTTCATATCATCCTGAGCATCCAGTTCATATGAGCTACAATTGGATTAACCAACACAAGGATAAGTTCTTCAATATGTTGCCTGTAACAACCACTCCCAATTACGTAAATGTACTTTCCGAAACTTCGTCAGCTCAGATGAATCTGGTTCATCATCAAACCGAGGAAAACCCGGTTAAGCGCGAAGAAGAGATTGTTGAGAGTAAGAAGAGAAAGCCTAATTCAAAAGCTGGCTTGTCAACAAAGGCGAAGAAGCCTCGGAAACCAAAAGAGCAAAACAGCAGCAACAACATGAATGTTTCACGAGTGAAACCGGCTAAGAAAAGCGTCGACTTGGTTATCAACGGAGTGAGTATGGACATTTCGAGTTTACCTGTCCCTATCTGCACTTGCACTGGAACTCCTCAACAATGTTACCGTTGGGGATGCGGCGGTTGGCAATCCGCTTGTTGCACCACAAACATATCGATGCATCCATTACCGATGAGTACTAAACGCCGTGGAGCGAGAATCTCTGGAAGGAAAATGAGTCAAGGCGCGTTTAAGAAGGTCCTCGAGAAACTTGCTTCTGATGGGTTTAACTTTGGGAATCCTATTGATCTTAAGAGCTACTGGGCAAGACATGGAACTAACAAGTTCGTCACCATCAGATGAATTAGTTCCTCTTAATCAAGAGTATTTTTTCGCGGTTTTTTCGATCTCTTGGGGCAAAGTAAAATCTCTCAATGATCATGTATATATACTACAAATCTGGAATCTGTTTGTCTGATGTTTGAGGAAGAAGATGACTGAGAAATATTTATACATTTTGTTAACCTGTAAGATGTAACAGATATTCTTTTAAATTACATGTTTTTAGTTTTAGATTATAGTATTTTACAAATAATCAGTATGTTGTGTTTGTTCTTAAACATAAAATAAACATAAATTAGAGGCTAATTAAATCAGGAATATCATCAACTCTTTGAAGAGCAAGTGAATCTTCTTCTTCTTCGTCGTTTATATCAAGTTTTATCAGATCATCAATTTCAGGAATCTCTTCACGCTTCGTCTCTCTCTCTTTCTCCTCCTCTTCTTCTACTTCTACTTCCGTCGTTATCTCCGTCTCCGTCGCTTCTTCTCCTTGATTTTCTGTTTCCTCCGTCCGTACGAGTTCATGGAGATGTATCACATCATCTATAGGGATTCTTACGAAATTAGGAATCTCTTGAGCATTCGAGACTCCGAGATCTCTACAAAATTCGAAATACTTGTAGAGATCTTCTCCTTGCTTCATTGATTTAGCGACGATCTTCACCGCCATCTCCGCCTGTTGCTTACCGGATCTCGAGTTTACATTCGGTAAAACTTCGGCGATCCGGCGACAGATCCATCCATAAATCTCCAGGATCTCGCTGATTATATTCTCCATAGCGTCGTTGATCAAAGGTATCTTCATCGTTTCACCAATCGGTTTGATTCGAATCAACGAATCCACAATCACTTGCATCTTACGGATGATCACGAGACGGATCATCACCGACGAATCTTCGTCGTAACGGTGACGATTCCCGTCGTGGAAGAGAACCGATCGTCTATCGAGAAACGCGAAGTAAGCGCGTACGAACAGGTGAAACCCGCCGGATCTGCTCATCCGCGAGTTCCCTTCGCCGAAATCGGAGAGATCGAACGGTAAACGTCCGATCGATTCCGCCGCCGTGGTTTTGCAGAGGAAGAAGCCGTGCATTAGCATCAAGCCTTTTAAAGCAACCGCCCAGTTTCGCGTGCGTTTGACGCGAGACGAGATTGCGCTTATGAGAGGCTTGAGCGTCGACGGGCTCGCGCGTACTTGACGGTAGATGAACAAACCGCTCTCTGTATCGATTGAAAGCTCGTCGTGGCTCATAGCTTTCACGACGGCCGCCGTGAGAATGTCATCCGCCGCCACGATTAGATTAGATCCGTCTGTAAGTGATACGGTGGCTCGTTTCCATAGCTTCATCTCCAAATTTGGTTTTTTATTTTTTATTTTCCTCTTTCACTCTTTATAATTTTTTCAAATTCTTAAATTGTTTTTCCCTTCGAAAATCAAATTTTTTGATGGATAATAACAAATTAGATTAGATGGAACTAAATTAAGAAATAAGAAATGACACTTCTAATTTTTTTTATCTATTTGATGTCATTACTAATTTTATTTTCTCCCATATTCCATTTTTATTCAAAATACATAATTAGATACTAATTCGTTCACTATTACTCTCTCCGTTTTTCAAAGTGTGTCGTTTTGAGGTTTTAATTTGTTTCACAAGGAATGTCGTTATACAAATTTATAAACAAAATTTCGGTTTTAACTTCACTATTTTAATGTATTAATTGGAGAGAAAATTATTTTTAAATTATTAATTAAGGATATTAAAGACTTTTTAAGAATTTGCTTAATAAACGTAAAAATGTCAGAATGACATTTTTTGCAAAACAGAGTATTTTGCGAAACAGAAGGAGTATAAACTATTAATATACTTACTTCTATTTTTTAAAATATACTCATATGTTTTGCATTTCTCGTTATTACATTAAAACAGTTAGGTTAAAATCGAAATTTCGCTTGTAAATTTGTATCAAAAATATAAAACGACACTTTTTGTGAAACAAAATTAAAATTTTCTCATGACTTTTTTTAAGAAAAGGAGGGAGCATTATTTTTGTACTTTCTAACATTAATGTAGTTTCTCATTTACTAAAAGTGCTTATATTTATTTTGAAAAAACTTATTAGTATTACTATTAAAAGCCACCAGACTAAAAAGGATTAAAAAATTCTATAATCTTAATTAGTTGTTATAAAGAAAGATGATAAACAAGTAGTGTTTGATTCTTTCCCTTAAGATTTCAAAGCAAATCCTATCAATGACTGATAATTTATGTTTCTTCACTGTCTGATTTAGCATTCTCTGATCTGTTTTGGTTATCTTGAGTTATTTTTCTTCTTCCACTTTCTTCTTACAAAGTCCACACCGTACATGACGACTATAGCGACAGCGATAGTTCCAAACATCTTGGAGCAGAAAATATAAAACCTTGCAAAACAACACAACTTTGATTCATCAAAGTAAAAGAATGTTAAAAAAGCAAACATGTATATGTCCTTACTCTGAATCTGACTTCACATTCTCAACCATTTTATCAAAGGCCCCTTCTCCGGTCAAGATCATCAAAGGCTCTTCCTTGGATCTTTGAATCATTATATTACCAGCTTTGTCTCTAACCGCCTATAGTAACATAGAGGGATTTGACTTACAAGAAGATCCAACAGTTTCTTGAATAAAAAGAAGAAACAAAAAGACTTTGCTTTTACCTCACCAACACAAGTCAAAGAGGTGTCAATTTTAAGAGCAGCCCCAAAGAGCACCTAAAGAAAGAAAAAAATCACATCTCATTATTGGTTTCAACAACATCAAGGAGATAAACAGAGAAAGAGAAAACAATGAAGATTTGTCCTAGTGACATATTTAACTCCCATTTTAGATCATCAAAAAATCTTTTAGCACCTTCCGCTCCCACTACACTCACACGACCCGTACTATCTTCCTAATAGCCAGAGAGAGAGAGATATATAATCAATTTAAGGATGCAACAAGCTTAAGTTGTGACTAGTAGAAAAAAGTTGTATAGCCACCGATAAAACGTGTTCGTCACGATTTAGTCACGAAATCTGTCGTGACTATGGATGTAACTTACAAGATACCAAGGAGACTCTTTTTCTTGAAAAAGAAAATTTAAAGACTTGTTTGTCAAGCCACCATCTTCCAATTTGGTATCACAACTCATTTCTCCCTGAAGACATACATACAAGTAAGTGTTATAATAAAACACAACACCGAAGAATTAATTAAAAAGACACACATGAAATTGTTAATGCAAACTCTTACACTCATCTCATAAACACCAAGAGGGCCATCATGTTTGCATTTAAAAGGTGCTTCTGATGCAACTTTTCCGGATACCACAACAAGGGGATTCGTGGTTTGTTCTTTTAGGAAATCATCTGACAAAAGAACTGAATCAATTTGATCCGAAACATAACCGATTATCAATATATAGAAGAATTAACATACATACCTAACCATTTGAAGTTGATTGCGCGAGTAATACTGTTTAAATATTCAGCTCTCCTGCAGAAACCACACATATTTGAATCTTGATTGATTGAAAAGTGCAATTAATTCAGTATTCATAAAAGGATTATTATATGGAAAGAGACTAAACTCTTTAAATCTACAGCCCCATATATAACATGCTGTGGCTGTGACTCCGCATGAAACACAAACACCAAGTCCAAGCATCTGTAAGAAATCAAAATTTTATAAGAGTTACTAGTTTAGAAAGAGAGACTATATGAGCAATATGCAACTCTATGTTGAGATCTCGTATCCCCGATATCTCCTAACACTCTATTAAGCAAAGAGTGGCTATCTCTTGATCTTGTAAGAGAGAAGAAGAAGAAGATCTTCAAAGAATCTACCGGAGACGATCGATAGTGAAGGTCGATGATAGTTTACGATTTAGGAGTTTAGGGTTTTTGAGTCGAATTTTATGATTAGATTAGTTTGCTTGTTCAACACACAACCGTTATATGCAAGATTCTCAGATACTGGGCCTGGGCCTGGGCCTGAACTTGCAGTAGACACTAAGTTTAGGCCTCATTATATTTGTCTTCTCATAACCGTAACGACTTGTGATTGATATAATTTTTTTGTATAATGATATATTTTTCTATTTATTCTATGATACATTAAAATGTAAAAAAATGTCACAAGTTTTCTAAATTTGTCAACTATGAACAAAATATAGTAAAATAACAGTTGACAATAACAAAAGCCCTAAAAAACCGTTGACAATAAAATAATAGCAACCTTAATCACATGTAATGAAATTGTTTGGTGTAAAAAAATAATATTTATGGGGTTGTTCAACCCACTTCTCCATTTGTGGGGTCGAAAATGTAAAAAGAATAGTAAAATAATGTTAGTAACCGACAATGATAATGAGAAAAAAAACTTTGAAGTTTTCGTCATGAAAAATTTGTGACTAAAGCATAATAATTGCACTATTGACTTGGCGTGGCCAACGTCATTTCATTATTGGTGAAGAATTGTTTACGTGCTGGTTTTATAACTCTTTTCACCGATAAAAAATTGATATGGCACAAAAGAAATTTACACAACCTTAGTACCTTAGGGCATGATTATTTCATAGAAACTCATTTCTAAGAGAGAAAAAGAAAAAAATTTAAAAATTTTATTTTTTTCAACCACTAAAAATTTTACACATATGAAATAGATTTTTTAAACACATTAAATGGGGTTTTTAGAGCATCTTTATCGTAAAAACTCATTAAATAATTTCTTAATTGCTTTTTTAATTTTTTTTGTTCGATTTAAAAATATTAATAAAAAAATAAAAGACGCATCAATCGCGGATTGTCACGTGCCGGTGGAGCCCGCAAATAGTGGAAGAAACCAGCGTTTCTTATTTTGGGCTCTCTAGAAACGATTCTTCTCTTGTTGGTGGGGTCCACGTTCCTCTTTTTTAATTAAAAATTGCTAGGAAACAGGGTGAAGATACCCCGATAATGATGCTCTTAACTAGAAACTTTAAGATACCCCTCAATATTTCTTCTCTACTTTTCTTATTATTTTAATTTTTTTTCTTTTAAAGAAACTCACTCTAAAAAAACTCCAATAATCATGGCCTTACATTAACTAATTTGCTGATTTTTTAAAAATTTAATGCGAATCATATAGATCTATGAGAAAAGGGTACTTTTATAATATCGTTTTTCAAAATTATCATCGATGCATTTGTGGGAGGAGGACACAATAAGAGCAGTGGGAAATGTGTTGGGTGTGGTCCAGGATATCGAGGAGGATTCGGGCAGTGTAATGGTGACAGTGGACGGGTTTCAACCGCTACGATTTCAAGCTGTGGTTCCCTTTGAACACGGGGAGGAAATTGTCGTTAGCCTTCATTACGACAAACTCTCAGGGTTTTGTAAGCATTGCCATAAGCTTACTCATGAATTGTCTGTGTGTTCGGAGCTAGAAGCTTCGCGGAAGAAACAAGAGAGAGCAATGGAAGCTCCGGTACGTGAAGATGCTGCCCGTAGTAGCTCGCGGAGATTACCTGTCAAACGAGCCCTGGATATGGGTTTCGACGAGGATAATAAGCAGGATGGTCATGGCAGGGGAAGGAAACATGTAGTTGAGGCTTCTGGTCATGGTAGACAAGGTGACTCCTATGCTGAGAAGCTGATGGAACGTGATGCTCGTCACGGAGTTTCTCGCGTGGATCGGCGGAAGGTTTTAAAAGGAAATTATCATCGAGTACAGTCGAAAGATAACAGGGTGCAGGAGGGCAGCTCTTCCCGTGTACAGCCTCAGCAGAAATCATCATGGCCGAAGCCCCTATATGATTTGGTTCACAGCTCACAGATGGAGAATAAGGTGATAGATGGAGTAGTGACTTGTTCTAGGAGTGATAAAGGGAAAGGATTGGTTGTGGTCTCCGAGGCTGCCTCCGAGGGATCTCAATGTAATGAGAATACTCTGGAGAATGATGACCTCCTTATAGAGGAGGGTGAATTGATGGATGAAAAGGCTGTGGGAGATGAAATTAATGGATCATATACGCCAGAGCAGGGAGATGTGCTGGCTGCTTCGGACCAGAGGCTGGAAGGTGAAATGGAGCAGGTTCCTTTGGCAGAGAAGCAGGTTGGAACGGAGGGCTCGGGTGATAGGTTTGACCTGGAGCTCTCGGATACTCAGGCTGTTGCGATGGATGCAGAGAATCAAGGTATGACCAAACCGTTATTATCTAACATGGCTGGGCTTGCTTCTAATTTTGAGGGTCTTAGATTGGGTTTAAAAAAGGCCAACAATCATCGCAGTTGCAAAAGCCCAAATAGGATTAAAGGAATGAATTTAAGGAAATGAAACATGTTTTCTTTGGTTTCGCCTAGTAAGCGAGTGGTGTCCCATGGAAAATTAACGAAGGTTACAAAGGAGACTAAGGTGTCATATTCTCGCGTTGCAGGTACTAAGCGAGGGGAAAGTGGGGCTCATGGAGGCACGCGGGGTTCGTTGCTTCCGAAGGTACCTAAGAGAGGAATGGTGGCTCTCCTGAATCCACCGGCTAGACCGTGAAGATCTTGAGCTGGAACTGTCAAGGGCTAGGAGGAGACTTGACAGAAGACTCTCTGGGAGGACTCTGGAATAAATTTAGACCTGATGTTATTTTTTATCGGAAACTAAGCAATCGTTGTCTTCTTTACAAAAATTTCAAGTTAAATTTGGTTTTAATAAGTTGTTCACTGTGGAACCTAGTGGCTTGAGCGGTGGCCTCGCTCTATTTTATAATAATGAGATAAATCTTAATGTTTTATTTTCGAGCAATCGGATTATTGATGTCAATGCCTCTTTCTACGGTTTCAAAGTTGCGATTTCTTTCGTCAATGGCGAGCCGGTGGCTGCGAATCGACAATTTTTTTGGGACAAATTAATGGAAATAGGAACAAATAGGAATGGTGCATGGATGATCATCGGTGATCTGAATGAATTGACTGGCAATCACGAGAAAAAAGGGGGTAAGATGAGGTCGGCTGCGTCTTTTGTTCCCTTTAATCGGATGCTGAGTCACTGCGGTATGAAAGAATTCTCATGCGCGGGAGATCAATTGTCTTGGAAAGGAACAAGAAGTTCATAGCATGTTCGCAGTAAATTGGATAGAGCAGTTGGTAATGAGGATTGGCATCATATATTCACACACTCCAAAGTGGAATATTTAGCCAGAATCGGCTCAGACCACCGCCCAATTTTATTAAAATCCCATTATAAGGCGGAAAAGTACTATCAAAATTTCCGATTTGATAAGAGGTGGATAGGACAGGAGGGCCTTGCTGAGGCAATTGAAAATGGGTGGCAACGTACCCGAAACTTTAGGATTCCGGCCTTTATGGATAAAATGCATAATTGCAGAAATTCAATATCATGGTGGCGGAAAAATAATGTGCCACCTGGCAAGGAAAAAATAGAGTCGCTTAAGGCAAAAGTGGAAGAAGCGCAAAATGACGATTCGGTTTCTCCAGCGGAGGTAGTGGATATTAAAAAGAAGTTGCATGATGCATATAGGGATGAGGAGATTTTCTGGAAACAGAAAAGCCGAAATTTGTGGCTGAAGGAGGGTGATCGCAATACACAGTTTTTTCACGCCACGACTAAACAAAGGAGAGCGAGGAACCGGATTTCAGGCCTTTTTAGTTCTCAGGGTGAATGGGAAGACTCACCGGAGCGTATGGAGGAAATAGCAATTGATTATTTCAATGAGCTTTTTGCGCCTACTGGGACGGGCAATCTTACACAGGTTTTAGAGAATGTGGATCCAGTCATTACGGATACAATGAATCAAATGCTAACTAGGGATGTTACGGAAAATGAGGTACGGATGGTGCTTTTTGCAATGCATCCCGAAAAGGCTCCTGGGCCAAATGGGATGACTGCCTTATTTTTCCAGCGATACTGGGGGATCCTAAAGGAGGATTTACTCGGCCTGGTAAGGGATTTCTTTAGAACTGGGAGCTTTGATGTCCGTTTGAATGTGACCAATATTTGTCTTATACCAAAAACGGGTCAACCTAAGCGGATGACAGAGCTTCGGCCGATTAGCCTCTGTAATGTAGCATATAAGATCATTTCCAAGATTTTGTGTTTGCGTCTTAAGAAAATCCTACCACGT
>OVAN01012476.1:0-13693 GCA_900406275.1 Anastatica hierochuntica | reverse complement strand
AAACACAAAAACAAAACAAAAAGTTCGATCTCTCATTCAGCAAGATCCGAGGTTAAAACCAAAGATATCCCATCCAGTAGTGCATCATGATCTGCAGTCAAAGCTCGATTAGCTAATGAGGAGAGATCAGCAGGGAGTGAACTTTGTTGGAGAGTAGAACGATACACCTATTCTTCAAGATCAAAAGATAGGACAGATGTATCAGGAATTCATGTCTGAGGAGTTGAATGGTGGACAAGAAGATGTGAATTACATTGGGGGTCAAGGAAACTTTGGTAATAGAGGTTTTAACCAACAGAACCAATTCCAGAACAAGTCGTACAATCAGAATCAGAGTGTCTTCAACACTAGATTTCAGAATAAGAATCAGAACAATGGCTTCAGAAACAGTGGCTATCAGCATAAGCAGTTTGGTTCAGGAAGATTCAAGAACAACTATCAGTCGAGGTATCAAAGTCAAAACCAAGGACAATCTTCTGCGTCATCTCCAGATAGTGAGCTGAAGAAAATGTTGCAGCAAGTCCTTGAGAATCAGACAAAGTCCTTTGCGGACTTGAAATAGAAGGTGGATAACATGTACAGTGATCTCAATGAAAAGTTTGAGACATTGAGCACTCATATGAAATTGTTGGAAACACAAGTTGCTCAGACTTCTGCGAGCACCAAAGCTCCACCGGGTGTCATTCCAGGCAAACAAAAGAAGCATCTAAAGGAGTATTATAGTGCCATTACGCTGAGAAAGGGACAAGAGTTGAAAAACACGACCAGGACAGAGGAACAAGGATTGATCGATACATACTCCCAGATTGATCAATCCGTGTCTAAAGGAACCCCTAGTCAGACGGACTAGGATCGATCGATCCCTGTCCCTGGATCGATCGATCCCTGTCCCTGGATCGATCGATCCCTGTCTTGACGTGAGGGTATCGAACTTTGGCGATGAAACGGACGCGCAGGAGGTTGAGGATCAGTATGTGCCACCCCCACTTTATGTTCCCAAGCCTCCATATCTTTGCAGACCTCGTCAAAAGATCAAGAAACACGAGTATGAGAAACTGAAGAATCTAGTTGGTGAATTACATGTTTGATTGCCTTTCGTAGAAGCAGTCAAAATGGTACCTTCTCTTAAGAGGTACATGAAGGAGATTCTTTCAGACTGCATGACATTAGAACATGGTGTTTCAGTTCTTACTACATAATGTAGCGCGATTCTTCAGAACATAAAACTGGATAAACGCGAGGATCCAGGTCTTTTCGTGCTTCCTTGCAAGGTCGAATCGCTTACCTTTGAGCGATGTCTCTGCGATTTGGGGTCAGGATTTAGTGTGATGCCACTCTCGGTATCGCAACGTCTAAATTTGACTAACTATAAACCCACAAGAATGTCTTTAGTGCTTGCAGATAGGTCTATTCGAAGACCAGTGGGTATTCTTGATAACATTTCTATAGGAGTTGGAGAGGGATATGTTTTCACAGAATTTGTTGTCTTGGAGCTGGAAGAAGAGCCCAAGGATCCAATTATCCTTGGAAGACCGTTCTTATCTACTGCTAGAGTCATGATTGATGTGCAGAGCAGTTAGATAGATCTCTGACTTGGGAAGTTGACTATGAAGTTCAACATCGAGAAATCCATGATGAAGCCTACCATTGATGGGCACACATTTTGGGTTGATTAACTTGTTGATGTGATCGAGGACTCTGTTGAGGAGCTCCACACTGAGGATCCATTACAAGTAGCCTTAACTCAAATTGAAAGTGAATATGGGTTTTTGGATGCACGTTATCCGCGTCTCAGCGCCAACCGGTGCCAAGACAAACACTCTGTCTTGGCGCCAATTGGCGCCAAGGCCATGCCTTGGTCTTGGCGCCAAGACCATGCCTTGATCTTGGCGCCAATTGGCGCCAAGACCATGCTCTGGTCTTGGCGCCAAGACGGACCTCCGATCTTGGTTCCAATCAACATCCATATCGGCCTCTAGTTCAGTCGTCAATCGGTTCCAAGACTCATTCGTAGGTTTGGCGTCAATCGGCGTTTAGACATTTCTTCGAAGTGACGCGGTTCTCTGACGCTTTTTGTGGTTTCGAATCGCTTCGGAAGACGTATCGTGTGGCCTCGTGAGAGTTATCCGAGAACCATCGATGGTAACCCTAGCGCTTGGATGCTCTAGTTGCTTGCGGACAGACAACCTTTATGCGGAGATTAGTCATGACCGACTACCTTCGAAGCTTCGAAGCCAGGTCGGGAAGATACAGCTTGAACGATGAGATTCTCGGGGTTTTCAGATATCCTTATGATTCCTGTGTTCGAAGGACAAAACATCGTTTCCATAGTCCTTTTCAGGCATCAATTTCGTCGGGACTGTTTTTGATCCCAACAATACTGACTGTTTGTTTGCTTTTCAAACAATCAAGCAAGCACTAGTGAGCGCTCCAATTGTGCAGCCACCGGAATGGGATTTGCCTTTTGAGGTGATGTGTGACGCTAGTGGCTACGAGGTAGGAGCAGTGTTGGATCAAAGAAAGGACAAGAAGTTCCATGTGATTTACTATTCTAGCAGAATACTTGGTGACACTCAGATCAAGTATGCGACTACAGAGAAGGAGCTCCTTTGTTGTGGTTTATGCATTTGAGAAATTCAGACAGTACCTAGTGGGATCTAAAGTCGTTGTTAACACTGATCATGAAGCTTTGAGGTACCTTATGTCTAAGAAAGATGCTAAATCGAGACTGTTGAGATGGATTTTGCTTCTACAAGAATTTGATTTGGAGATTTGTGATAAGCGTGGTATCGAGAAAGGTGTTGCAAACCACTTATCTCGATTGCGAGTGGAAGCTGATACACCACTCGATGATAGTCTCCCTGAGGAGAATGTCTATATGGTTTCCTTACTGGAGGATGAATACATGGACACTGTTGATTGTTTTGCCATTAGACAGATCCACAATGAAAATCCTTGATTTGCAGATTTTGCGAATTTTCTGACTGCGGATGTGGAGCCACCAAATTTCGCAGGATATGCGAAGAAGCTCCTCAGAGATGTCAGACATTTCTTCTGGGATGATCCTTTTCTCTACAAGTGTTGATGGACTTTTCCGCAGATGTATCCCAGAGTATGAGGTTCAAGGTATTCTGTATCGCTGCCATGTTCTGAATATGCATGACATTTTCCTACTTTCAAAACTGTTTTGAAAGTGTTGCGGGCAGGTTTTTAGTGGCCAACACTCTTTATGGACACCCACGACTACGTCTCTAAGTGTGATGCTTGCCAAAGGAAAGGCAACATCAGTAAGCGGAATGAGATTCCTCAGAACTTCATCCTAGATGTAGAGGTTTTTGACGTATGGGGGTATTGATTTCATGTGACCTTTCCCATCTTCTTATGGAAATCAATACATTTTGGTTGCAGTAGACTATGTCTCCAAGTGGGTTGAGGCGCTGGCCAACCCTTCTAATGATGCCAAAGTGGTCCTAAAGATGTTTAAATATGTGATTTTCCCTCGCTTTGGTGTGCCAAGAGTGGTAATAAGTGATGGAGAATCCCATTTTATCAACAAGTTGTTTGAGAATTTGCTGAAGAAGCATAGAGTTAGACACAAGGTAGCCACACCTTATCATCCTCAAAAAAGTGGACAAGTTGAGATTTCCAACAGGGAAATCAAGGGAATCCTGGAGAAGACTATAGGCAAGACTAGAAAAGATTGGTCTGTGAAGCTTGATGATGCGCTATGGGCGTATAAAACTGCCTAAAAGACACAATTAGGCACTACACCGTTTCATTTGGTGTATGGAAAGGCATGTCATTTTCCTGTTAAGCTCGAGTACCAGGGACTTTGGACTACGAAGTTGCTGAACTTCGACATCAAGCCTGTAGCTAAGAAGCGAATGATTCAACTCGATGAACTTGATGAGATTAGATCGAATGCTTATGAGAACACAAGGATCTACAAGGACCGAAGCAAAGCATTCCATGATAGGAAGATCATCTCACGCCATTTCGCTATAGGAGATCAAGTACTGTTGTTTAACTCACGTTTGCGATTGTTTCCAAGTAAGCTCAAATCGCGTTGGTCAGGACCATTCTTGATTGTTGAGAATAGACCATATGGAGCTGTTGTTATTGATGACAATGGGAGGAAATTAACTGTGAATGGCCAGCGACTTAAGCCATACATTGCAGACGAGCCATCCGAAAAGAGAATGCGAATTCTTTGGAAGGATCCACCTGCTGTCTGATCGCATTACAGTCAGGCTCGCGACTTTAAACAAGCGCTGAGTGGGAGGCAAACCACTAGGTAGTTTTCTTTTCATTCTTAGTTAGTTGTATAGTATTTTTAGTCTTTTTGTTTTGGTTTTTGGTGCTATTGACGTTTTTGTGTTTTTAGCTTTGTAATTGTAGAAAACAAGAACACCCAGACAGAGAGACAGGGATCGGTCGATCCATGTCTAGACGAATGCCAAAACAGAGGAACAGGGATCAATCGATCCCTGTCCTGGGATCGATCGATCGTTGTCTTTTTACGAGCCCAGAAAATTGGACAAGGATCGATCGATCCTTGTCCCTGGATCGATCGATCCTTGTCCCGAAAACAGCCATATATCATGTGAAAATTAGGTAAGTTGTTCTTAATCTCTTTTGCTCATAAAACGAAAATATCACCCAAAATCTCGTTGTTTCACAATGGATCGAGCATAAAATCAAGAGAATCTCATACTCTATCTTTCTATCCGATTGGAATTCACTAAATCCAAGGTATGTGTCCACAATCTCTACAAGCAGATTTTTCAAAGAAATTTGGGAACTTTTGATTTCTTGAATTTGGGAATATATGCATGTTCTAAGATGTTTAGTAGTAGGATTGCACCTAGATTTAGCGTTTCAAGGCTTGATTTTGGTGATTTTATGATTTCGCGTTTCATATGCCTGATTTTTGCGAGTATGCATGTTTTGTCATGATTTACCTTGTGTATTGATGTTTTTACTACTTTGTGGCATCTCTGGGATTGATTAAAACATGTTTTGATGATTGACTGCGATAAAACCATTATTTTCACTTGGACTGCAAAATAGAAGGTGGACATATTTGATTGTTGTTCTTGCTTTGATGAATGATTTCATGCATACTCTTGATGTTTTTGAGCTTGATTTTTTCAGAACAATGCTCGTTGAATCAGAGTGAATGATTTCCGTGTTTGTCTTGTTTTGATATGGATACTAATTTTTTTCCAAGTTTCTATTTTCGCATGTTATGGGTAGGCAAAAGATAGGAGAGGTTCCAAAGACGCGGGACCCATCTACTTCCATTCTTCACCACCGGTTCAAGAAGAGTGATCTCACACATCCTGCGAACCGTCCGATTACTGAGGAGTGGGATCAGTATGACTCGCAGTTTCTGCAGGATCTGGGACACATTACTTTCCCGATGACTCGAATCATTGATGATGATCTCCTAGATGCTTTTGGCATTCGACAGGACTTTTACTCCCTCTTCGACAGGATGGGACTCCGAGGCTTGCTGGATCTTCGTGAGCATGTCTACCCAGAGCTATGTCAGGAATTTCTGGCATATGCACGCTGTGTCTACCCAGACTTGGACAACTCGGTGGTTGATCAGGGCACATTCTCATTTATCGTGCAGGGTATGTTCTATTTTATCTCTCTCATGGATTTGGCCAGATTTTGTGGTTTTGCGCAGGGTTGTTGTACATGGGTACCAACTCTACCGAGGTCCAGTGAGTTTTGGGACTTTATTGCTGCTGGGCAATTCGTCTCTCGGTGAGCAAAGTAGTCGCGTATACGCATTCCTGTCCTTTGCCTCGTGGCAAAGGTTCTTAGCTCGCATATTTACGCCAAGTCCATCCAGGCTGTTGTGACCAACGATGAATTGGGTCTTCTTTTTCTTGGCGCCGGACATACATGTGACTTGGCACCTCGGATCCATTATGTGGCGGCTACTGATCTGAACATGGCTGCAGTGGTTGCTGACAAATTCGCCTTCTTCAAGGTGGTGGCTTATGAGAAGAAGTCCTTTGCTGTGGGTGCTCTTATTATACAACTTCTGCGGGTAGTCAGATTTGATTTCACTGGTCACCAGAGAGTTGAGTTCAAGCTCCCCACGCAGACCAAGATTTATGTAGATTATAGAGCTACCTATGCTTTCGTCGATGGGAAGCATCTCGTTGACTGCGTCATTTTAGCTTCCCCACTGGAAGCATTCTCTAGAGAGCTCGTGGCCATCCTTTTCGGTAATCCTGAGTGACCAGACTCATCTTTAGTCTGGCACCACATCCTTACTTTATCTCCTAGATTCTCCATGCATTTCTTTTTCATTTTATGTGCACACATGTGTAAAAACAAGGGAGAGAATAGGGTAAACATGATCCTTCTAATTGCTTCGGTAGGATTGTACAATTTAGGTGGTTTAGACACGGTCCTGAGTGTCTAATTTCTCAGTGTTGGGTGTTTAGGTGGTTTAGATGATTATGTTGCATTTCTTCATGCTGTATGGGTGTTTTATAGTTTAAAAACGTCATTGATATGCTAATTTGAACCAGATTTTTGTTCTAATTAAAAAAATCGAAAATTGTTTTAGTTTCATCATATCTGGTTTAGAAATTAGCATTTTCATATTATTTTGTTGATTGGATTCACCCTGAAGAATGCACATATCTGGTTTACTTTTTGATTGGTGGTTTGTACTTGGGTAGTTAGGGGACATGGATATCAATATACTCTTTCTCTCCTGCGATTTTGCATAATGTCTTGCATTTTGACGCGGTTTTTGATACCCAAAACGCTCTAAGCCTCACCACTAAAAGCCTTGAATACCTAGCCTGATTTATTGATTATGAGTTCTTCGGTGAAAAGTTTCACTCCTTTCTTAAATGAATGTAGAGATTTATTAACATGGAAGTTGAGTTTACAGGCTCAGATTTTAGAGTATGGATGGGCTTGGGAGGTTATGCAGCGATTCTTAGGGAGAATGTTCTAAATGTTCTGAGTTTATATGGTTAGCGAAAATAGCGCAGAGTAAGGTTTTCTGATAACATGCTGATGTGTTCATAATTTGACGCATATTTAGCATAATTTAGTATGTGTTTTAGTTGCATTTAGGTTGTATATAATGCATTTAGGTGTTAGAATCCATCATGTTTGTAAGTTAAGTCTAGTTTAGGATTTTCGTCTTTGCATTGCGTTCTTGTGCATTTGTAGGTGCAACCTTTGGATGAGCATCTTAAGAGCTTGGGATGATGGATTCTTGATGCTTAAATGGTGAAGAAAGAAAGAAAGAAAATCAAGAGCCAAGTGGAAGTGGAGAAGAGAGCAAATGCAAATAATATGCCATTCTGACGGCAGTTGAAAGAACAAGAAGAAGAAGCTGTAAAGATAAGCTCCCCTCGACCTCCAGGTCGATGGCTGGCTACCCAAAGTCGATGGCTGGTCATATTTCCAGCAAACAACACCCTTACTGCTAAACGGAAGCTCCCATCGACCTCATGCATGCTCCCATCGACCTCAAAGGTCGATGACTCATTGCCTTTGTCCGAAAATACCCTTTTTGGGCTTCCTCTCCCCCCTTTTAGTATAAATACATCCTATAAGCCTCCAAGAACATTTGTGCAACCTAAGCTTGTGTTTTTTGTGTGTTTTGTTTGTTCTTTTTGTGTTTCTAAATGATTTAAAGATTTGTAAACACTTTTGTGCTTAAATCTCTCTAAATCATTCTTGTGTTGTCTTCTCTTTTATCTATTGTTCTTCTTTGTTCTTCATCTATTTTCTCCATTTTCCCAAGATTCTTCATTTCTCACAAAGTTAGGATTTTTCTTGGATCTTCTTGTGTTTCTTTGCTTTTAATCNTCTCTTCTCATCTCTTCTCACTTTCTTCTCACTTCAAGTATGGATTCTCAAGAAGCTTGTGACACTTCTTGGATTTCCATGCGTCTTAGTGAGTAGAGAACATTAGATCTTAATATATGGTAGTTTAAGGTTAGATCTAAGATTGTAATGGGAATTAGACTAGATCTTGGCATAGATTCCTAATAGATCTAGTTTAGTTCATTAAAGTTCATTGCTTGCTCAAAGTCGCCTAGAAAGTGTTCGATGAAATGCCTGAGAGAACTAGATCTATGTCTTTCACTTGGGCCCATGAGAGTGGATGTTACCTAGGTGCTAGATGGCTAAAAGGGCTTGAGACTAACTATCACATACATGTTTAGATATGCAACAAACAAGAGTTGATCCTTATAATGTGTATAGGTGAATAGATCTCCGTCACGAGAGTGGGTTGATCGATTATAGAGGGATCCTTGGTCTAGGAATAGTTTCGGTCATCTAATAAAATCTAGAGAAACCCATTTCCATTCTTGGATTTAACTCTAATCAATCTCCATGTCTCAAGATCAATTTCGTCCATCTTGTGCTTGCTTGTGTTTTTAGGTTGTGTTTCATTTATTTAAGTATCAATTGTTACCTCTCTCTTGTTATTTGCTTAGCTTAGGAAGTATTGTCTATTCCTAGTGTTCGAGTCTCTAGTTCTCTTGGGTTCGACCCTAAAATACTTCAATCGACATAGCCGTATACTTGTGGTTAGTGGGTATTGTTAGTGATTAAAGTTTATAAATTTAAAACTTTAAATTGAGTTGATCACTTGCGAAATATAGCCCTACGTCAAGTTTCTGGTGCCGTTTCCAGGGAACTAAGTAGATTCTCATTAGGATTTCAATTTTTCCTTAGACTAAGCTTTCTTTTTATGTTTTGTTTCTTTTTTTTGGCTACTAACTTTCTTTTGAGTGTTTGTTCTTTTTGCAAGATTCAGCATAAGAAAGAAAGAAGATGTCTTTCAACATGAATTCAATTTTGAAGGCTACGTTGGAAGAACAAGAAAGAGGGATAGCTTGGAGCCCCACAAGCTATCAAGGAGCATACGAGACATCCACTTTACAAGAGTATTATCCTTATGCAGAACAAGCTCAAGAGAACAATCAATGGTACAAATCTCTCCAATTTTTACCTTTGTCCAAAGAAGAAGAGAATCATAATTTGCAAAGGCAATTTAAGGAAAATGAAGAAAGAGACAAGTTTGAGAGAGAGAAGATGTTCGATGAGCTTAGTATGAAGATAGATATTTTGCATCAAGGTCTTGGCATGAATAATATTGGAGCATACATGGTGTCAACCGAGACTAATCTTACACAAGGGATCGAAGTCAAAGGAAGAAGATTCATTCCTTCTTATAAAACCAATGAGGAGCCAACTTCCATAGCTATTGGAGAAGGTTTTGTAGAAGGAGCTCAAGACTTGGACAACTTCCTTAAAGAAGCCAATGAGTCCATAGAAGAACTTGAGTCACTCATTAGAATGGCATCAATTGACAATGGTGTCAAAGAATATGGAGAAGAAACCGAGACCATGCCTATAATGAGTAACTCACTTACAATCATCAAGGAGGACATTGATGACTATTGGAAACCCATAGAAGCACCTTGTGAAGATTTCTCCCTTGTTGATTGTGAAGGAAATGAGGAAAACTCAATCAACATGAAAACGGTTTCAAGCAAAGAGGAAACAACATTAGAAGACATCTATTTTACAAAACAGGAAGAGNTACAAAAGAGGAAGAAGAGATCATAGAAGAATTTGAGAAGCTCTTTGGATGTTCTAGTGATGAATATTTGAATGCTAAGCTTGAAATGGATGAGGAAAAGAGATGGAGTATTTCATCCAAAAAAAAAAGAAGATGTGCGATCCATTGCTAAAGGGAGACCAAGGGCGAAGAGCCTAAGGAGAAAGAAGGTGTAAACTTTGAAGAACCTTCAAAAATAGTTCAAGAAGAAGAATCTTCTATGGTACAACCCTTTGACAAGCATCTAAACGCGATCTCCATGAAAGAAGGAAGGATACTAAATGATCCAAGAAACATACTCTTTGAGGAGATAAGGATGAATGAGTTTAGGGGGTGGTTCTACGATGAGTATGAGTCGGGTGATCCATGGTCTCATCAAAGGAACCTACAAGGAAAGTCAAGCTAAGGGACTTTAAACAAAGTGCACTTGGGAGGCAATCCCATGAATATCCTTTATTATGCTTTTAGTTTAAGTATTTGATTTTGCTTGTGTCTTGGTTGGCTTGAAAATGCTTTTAGGANTAGGGGGTGGTTCTACGATGAGTATGAGTCGGGTGATCCATGGTCTCATCAAAGGAACCTACAAGGAAAGTCAAGCTAAGGGACTTTAAACAAAGTGCACTTGGGAGGCAATCCCATGAATATCCTTTATTATGCTTTTAGTTTAAGTATTTGATTTTGCTTGTGTCTTGGTTGGCTTGAAAATGCTTTTAGGAGAGTTAGAAGCTTGTAGTCCTTTGAGTTGAGCTTAATGATTTATGATGCTTTCTAAGTTTAATTTGCTAATGATGATTTAAATTTTATTTATACACTTGATTAGGGACGCCTAAGAGTAGTGTTTATGCATGGATTGGTGCATTTGATCTAAGCTTTGGGATAAATTTCTAGTTTCTAAGTTACTTGTTTGAATCCATGAATAATTTGAAATAGACATAACCTAGGAAAATGTCTAGTTCAAGAATTTGAGTTTGATTTTGTCTTGAAAAATGGATTTAGCATGAATGCTTACGAAAACGATTGTCGATTAAGCTTGAGTTTGGAAGTTGTTTAAATGATTTTGCTAAGTTGACTTGAGTAGAATCAATTAAGTAATCACTTATGTTCTTGAATTGATTATGGTTTACACTCCTTCTTGGCATATCATTCGGTTTTTGTTATCTCCATCAATACTTACATTACCTATTCTCTTTTTAGGTAGCAAACTCACATCAAAGACCAATAGGAAAATCACATGGGAAGATACTCAAAGAGAACAAAGAAGTTTTAAGGGCATCCTTCTTCAAAAGCCTCCTCCAACTCCTACACTTCATCCTCTAGAAACTCCTACATATGAATTGTCCTAAGGTACGCCTACAAACCATTGTCAATAACATTGCATATTTTCCTTTTCATGTGTGTTTTAAAGGGTCACTATCACGGCTTAGGATTCATCGAGACGGTGAAATTTAAGTTCGCGGGAGGAGCTTAGTGCTAATTATGTTTTGAGTTGTGATGTTTTCTCTTTCTTCATGCATATTTGAGTCTTGCATTGTAAATATGCATATTTTACGGGGAAAAAAAATTTGAATCTCTTTTTCAAATCATGGCATATAGGTTGCATCCATTTGTAAATACTTAGGTTGTTACGACCATATAGGATTGCATTTTGCATAGAGAACAATGATAGAATAGCCTTGTAAATAATTAAGTCTTGCTTAATGTTCAATACCCTCATTAGAAGTATAATAATGCTTAGACCACCTAGAACTCAAAGAAAAATCCATATTTGTAATTAACCTCTTGAAGTCTTAGGTGAAGGTTGAAGCTAGTTTTCATATAAGGCTAATCTCAACTAAGTGAAACTTAAATTTGACTTAATAATCTTGCTTATGGGCTTAGTCATACTTAACCGTGGATAAATGATGTGTATATATTTTCATGCATAATTAGGTTCAATTTAGCTTAGTTTCATCCACTTTTAGGTTGTATATATGACATTTAAGTCGTAGAATGCATTAGGTTGAGTCTAGAGTCTAGTTTAGGAACATCTTGCATTTGCATGCATTTTCTTTGCATTTTGTAGGTACAACTTAGGATGGATCTATGGAGGCTCTAGGCATAAATTCAGGGTGGATTTGAAGCTAAGAAATCATGGAGAAAAGGAGCAAAAGGTTATGGAAGAGTTGGAGATAAACTAGGCATCAAAGAGGAGCAAAGAGCTTCAAAAACTACTCAAGGTTGGCTCCCATCGACCCCCAAGTCGATGGCCAGCTACCTAGGGTCGATGGCCAGCAACCTAGGCATCAACCAACATGTTTTCCTCTGTAGGTTGCCAAACATCGACCCCTTGTTGGCTCCCATCGACCTAGGAGGTCCATGGCTGACAATATTGCCCAAAAATACCCTTTTTTAGGGTTTCTTCCACTCTCTCTTTAGTATAAATACACCCTGAGTCTCCAAGAACAAGGGGATCCTTTTTACTACTATATTATCTACTTTTTAACACTTATGTTTATGCTCTAAGTTGATTCTCTTGATCTTTTAGATACAGAGTCTCTCTTGTATCTCAAATCTTTTATCTATTAAATCATGCTTCTATTTCTCATCTTTTCTCTCTTTTCTCATATGATGTGTGAGTAGTCTTTTCTTGGATCTTTGGGATGGTGGATTTGATATGATTTGTGGTTAAGTAATGGTGTTTAGTGATAGATAGGACTTAGATCTCTATGGTTTAGGTGTTCTTAATGCTAGATCTAGGGTAAAAACTAGATCTTGACATGTATACATTTCATGCCCGAGAGTTGTTCGATGAAATGTTTAGGAGAGCCTAAAGTATGTCAAACTTAGCTTAGCCAACGAGAGTTGATAGCTAGGGAGTTTAGTGACAAATTGGAATGATTCTTAATGATTGCTTGATAAATGATAACAACAAAGCGAGAGCGTGAGCGAAATATGTTAGCTTTCAAATATGACTTTTAGCCATTAGAGTGGTAATAGTTCAAGCTTTGATTCCATAGTGATGAGGTTGAGTTCTTGTTGATTTTTCGTATTACACCATTACCTAGCTACTAAATTAGATCATTGACTAGGCTAGGATTAGATCTAGGGTTGTGATGGATGATTAGGCTAGATCTTAGCATGATTTCTACTAGGTCTAGTTTAGTTCTTCAAAACCATTTGCTTTCTCATTGACGCCTAGAAAGTGTTCGATGAAATGCTTGTGAGAACTAGATCTATGTTTTTCACCTTGAGATATGAGAGTAGTTGTCCTTTACCAAGGTGTTAAATGGCTATAACGGCTTGAGACTCACTATCACTTGCATACTTAGATAGGCAACAAACGAGAGTTGAGCCTTGTAGTGTGTATGGGTGAATATATCTCCGTCATGACAGTGGGTTGATCGACAAAAAGGGACCCTTGGTCTAGAAATAGCTAGATCCTTTAATAAAGCCTTATCCAAAGTCCATCACACCTCTAGATTGAAACCCGAACTTATAATCATCATCCCAAGATCCATATTTATCTTATTGCCTTTACTCGTTTATTTTTTTTTTTTAACGTCTTTATATTGATGTTAATGATTCAATGAGTCTTCATACAATATATCATCCAACCCATGCGGTAAAAAGTTGAAACAGACAGAAGAAACTTGTCTTAAAGATTTCTTTGCAATTCTATCTGCCGCTTGATTTGAATGTCTTGGGACCCAGTGAAACGCTATATCATCAAGTTGTTCACGCCAGAGCTCAACGTCCATAAGCAGGTTACAGAGTCCAAAGTGTCTACTTTCCTTGTTAACGAGTTTGATGAGTGTCTGGTTATCTCCTTAGAAAATACATCTCCGAAAGCCACGAATCCATACTTGTTGAAGAGATACAATCACTGCTTGAGCTTCAATTTCCAGTGAATTGTTGTACATTTTTNCATCAAAATTGCATTTAACGAAGCCCAAAGGTGGTTTTCGCCATTGTGATGGCTTTGATGTAGTTGAGGACTGCAGCTGCGAAGGCTCTTTATCCGTAACACATTCTAACGTATCATCCTTCGCCGTTTGTAGATCCTTGGTCCAGTCCTGGGTGTGATTCTGGTAA
>OVAN01012475.1:0-13693 GCA_900406275.1 Anastatica hierochuntica | reverse complement strand
TGGATCGTAGTTGGTCGAGAGAGCAATTCCTCTGTCTCGACCCGCCATTAATGCAGAAGTGCTCTGATACAATTGCGGGTATGCTAATGCAAGCTTGCATCGCTCCTTATTCTGAGCTTAAGTCTCTTTACTACGACGAAACTCGGTACCTAAAACCTTAGTCATTAATCTTACTTGCGGTTCTTCTATTAATTTATAAAAAGAAACCTTAAAGGCTTTAAGCACATTATTTTGTTTATCTTTTTGGTTATGCAGGCTTCTTGCATAACCAATATACTTTTTTGTTAAAAGTAACAATTTTAATGTCAAGCTAAAGGAACAATATACTTTTTGTGTTGATTCATGTTAAAAAGACGTGTTTGTTTGTCTACATAAGATTAGCCAACAATTATTTTGTTATGAAGTCAGAAATTTAGTTTATATTTATTTGAAGTTTTAAAAACATCGAAAAATTTAAAGGTCATTGAGATATTGTGCAACCCTAAACCCTTAATCAATATCCCTAACCCTAAACCAAAACCGTAAACTCTAAACCCAACCCTAAACGCAAACCCAAAACACCTAATCGCAAAACCTAAAACATCAATAATAAACCCTGAACCTAAAGCCCTAACCCCTAATACCTGAATAAAAAAAATGCAAACAATAACCCTAAATTTTAAACCTTAAATCCAAACCTCAACAATTTTATAATTATTAACGTTAATGAAAAATAAAAATAAAATACTAAATCTTAAAATCTAAACCTAAACCCTAAACCCAAACACGAAACACTAAACACATGAAAAATAAACTCTAAACCTTGCATACCTAACCTCTAAACCCTAAACCCTAAAATACAAACAACAACAATAAATCTCAAACCTTAAACTCAAACCTCAATTTTTGAAAACAACTAACATTAATGAAAATAAAAATAAATAAGTAAACCCAAAACCCTAAACCCTAAAACTCCAACACTAAACACAAACATAAACCCTAATCCCAAAAACATAAACCTAATTCCTTGACCACAAACCCTAAATCTAAACCTTAAATTCAAAATCCTGAACCCTAAACATAAACCTTAAACCCAAACCTTGAACGCTAGACCCTAAACCGTAAACATAAACCAAAATCCTAAATCCTAAAGCAAAACCATAAACCCAAACCCTAAACACAAACCCTAAACCCTAAACCCAAACAGAAAACCAAAATTCTAAACCAAAACTCTAAACTCTAAACCCGAAAACCCAAAATCAAAAAATGAAAACAATAACCCAAAATCATAAACCGTAAACACAAACCTCGATTTTTGATAACTAATTAACGTTATTGAAAATAAAAAAAATAAAAACTGAACCCTAAAACCTAAATCAAAACCCTAAACTCTGAATCCTTAACCCCGAATCCCTAACCTCTAAACCCTAAAAACTAAAACACAAATAGAAACCCTAAATCTGAAACCTTAAACACAAACCATAACTTTTTATAATTAATTAACGTTAAAGAAAATATAAAATAAACGGTAAACCCTAAACCAGAAATATATTTGTGGTATTCTCCTACTAAGTTTTCATAGATTCCAAGGTTCGATTTAGGGTTTAGAGCATAAATTAAACAATTCAACGTTAATTCATTGTTGTTAAATTGCAAGGAGTGTATCTTAAATTTAAATAGAAACCAAATATTTTTGAGCATTATGTATATCTATCATAATTATCTTTCTATTATGGTTTTATATTCTATTAACCAAATATTAAATATATTTTCAATGGTTTTGTTGCAAAATATATATTCGCTGTAAATGTATCTTATTAAAAGGGAAGACATAGACTTTTTGATTTGTGATTTTTCAAAGTGAACATATTTTAGAAATTTTATTAAATGTATTTAATAAATTGAAATAACTCTAATTACTCATTTACATATTCCAACATATTAGAATATTCTAATATTCTTTTCACTTAATCACTATCAAAATTGTAAACCAATACAATTTAAAATTGTCAATTTTTTGGAAAATTTAAATATAGTTTGTTTTCAAATTTAAAATAAATCCATAAATTTTAAAATAATTATATTACTATATTATTATTTTCTAAACAAAAATTTGTTACGAAAATTCAAAAAATTATAAAGTGATAAGATTTAGAAAAATCTAAAAAAATCTATAAATAATTTATATAAATTATAAAAAAATAAGTTTAGTCATCTGATGTTGTTTTAAATACTCTAACGGGTTTTGTTTCACGGTATTTCTAAAATTTGATATTATCCGAAATGAAATATCCGAGGAAATCTGAAAGTTCGAAAATCTAAAATCTAAACTGAACCCAGAATTCGATATAACTGAAAATTCTAAAAGCTTTGAACCTGAACCTGAATCCGAAACTCGAAATAACCAAAAATTATAAACCCAATACTCGAAAAATCTAACATGATTAATCATATATATAATATTTAAAAAAATCTGCGGGGTTGCGCAGGTCAAAACTCTAGTTCGTTGTTAAATTGTAAGGGGTTTACAAATATTCTGTTAACGTATCTTAAATTCAAAGAGAAACCAAATGTTTTTGAACATTATGCACATCTCTCGTAATTATCTTGTTGTTATGGTTTTATATTTTATTAACTAAATAACAAATATATTTTCAACAGCTTAGTTGCACACTATATATTTTTTGTAAATGCAAAATTTGATTTGTTGACAATTCATTGTTAAATTGCAAGGAGTTTACAACGATTCTATTAATGTATCTTAAACTTAAAGAGAAACCAAATCTTTTTGAACATTATGCAAATTATATTTCTATTATGGTTCTATATTTTATTAATCAAATAACAAATATATATTCAATAGATTTGTTGCAAAATACATTCGTTGTAAAATGGTTTCAAAATGTGATTCGCAGTAAAACCGTTGTCAAATTGCAAGTAAATTATAATGATTTTGTTAGTGTATCTCTAATTTGTAGAGGAACCAAGTGCTTTTGAACATTATGCAAATGATATTTCTATTGTGGTTCTATATTTTATTAATCAAGTAACAAATATATATTCAATAGTTTTGTTGCAAACTATATTCATTGTGAAATCGTTTCAAAATGTGATCACGGTAAATTCATTGCAATTTACAATGATTTTGTTAATGTATCTTAATATATAAAGAGAAACCAAATGCTTTTGAAAATTACGCATATTTTCATATTATTTTTGTATTATGGTTTTATATTTTATTAACCACATAATAAATATATTTTTGATAGTTTATTGCAAAATATATATTCATTATAAAATTGTTGCAAAACGTGATTCGTTGTAAATTCGTTGTTTAATTTTAAGGAGTTTACAACGATTATGTTAATACAATTCAAATGTTAGTTGACATTGTTAACTCATCGCTAATTACCGTCATCGTTAATCATCGTCAAAATGGTGTTATTTTACATCTTATTAACGACGAACTTTTTCGATGAATGGTTATTTTGTCGTTAATTCGATGCAAATTGAATGAAAATTGTGATGACGGTAATTCCTAGTAAAATTTTGTCAATGATTGTGTGTTTTTTGTAGTGCTATATGATCTAAAAAATTATAGGGTTAATTTGTGTAATAACCAAAAAAAGTTATTAATTAGATTTGTAGAAAGAGGTTAGAGAGAGATAGGAAGAGAAAGTAGGAGAGAGAGTGAGTTTTTGGTTAGTTAGTTAAATAATAGAGGGTTTTTGGTTATTTTTTATAATTTCTCAAAATTATATCACATACTTTATTTTCTGTAATTTCAATTGAACAACCTTTAACAAAAATAAAAATCATATATATGATTTGTGGCCAACTCTCTCCATGAGAGTGCCACCTCATCATATGTCATGGTGACAAGTGTCCTTATGACTTTTGAAATTCTTCATTTTTTTCTCCACTATATATAATTTATCATGGTTAATTGTACATTTTTAGGAGTTTAATTATAATTTAGTAGATATTTTATAGACAATTCAAAGAGATATCTCATCTATATGTGAAAAAAAGTTTTACAAATTTTGATGTTTTCATATTTTTCACCTTTCTTTATATATTTTCCTATTTTTATTCAATAAGTTATAAATCTATGAGGAAAATGAGTTCAAAGAAAAGCAAAACCATTTGTCTAATATAAATATATTTCATGATATTTGATAATGAGTAAATAATTAAAATATATTTTGAGAATTGAGTCATAAACTACATATCCATTATCAAATCCTTATTGGTAAATGATTTATCTATTTTAATTTTAGGAAAAATGTATTTTTATTTTTATCTTAATGATGTAGAATTATATTAAAAATGTTAGTGTTACCTTAAGTTTTCAACAAAAAAATGTAGTTAATAATTTTAGAATTAAATTCGCGCATACGCGCCGGTTCATTAGATATCATGGTGACATGTATCTCTTAGTTATGAATATGACTTGTAATTATTCACTATTTATTCTTCCATTAATATAAATTATTATGGTTAATTGTACATCATTAAGAATTAACATATAATTTAATAAACATCTACTATATTGACTCTTCCACTCCGACAATAACGTTGATATTTTATACGTTAATGAATCCTTTTACTGCAAAATTTTTAGTTATTTACACCAACAACTTCAAGAAACTCAAAACACATAACTACAATCTTTTATAAAAGAGGGACAATACTAAAAGTGAGAGAGATTAACGTGAAGTAAAAAAACAGAGATGTGATACCGTAAACTCATGAGAAAAACTTTATTCATGCAACTATAACTTCTATTGCAATCTCATAGTAATGTGCTATACAAACTCAATAATTTTAGTTTATCTACTTAGTTATGATATTGTTTGTTACCATTTCACATGTATATTTTGGTAATATTTAAGGAGTTAGTGGTTCTTACTTTTAGTATCTTCTATCTTCAACAATAATGTAGTGTGAAAAGATAAATTACATATTTTTAGTGTTTTCTCATATTTTCGATGTCATCTATATATCTTTTTTTTTTATTCAATAAGTTATAAATCTAAGATGATAATGAATTCGAAGAAAAGAAAATTCATTTGTTTAATATAAGTAGATTTCATGATATTTGATAATCAATAAATAAATAAAATAGATTTTTTAGAGTTGAACCGTAAACTAAAAATGTAACATCAAGTCCTTTGGGTAAATGAATTATATATTTAAATTTTAGAAGAATGTTTTTTTATTTTTGTCATAATGATGTAAAACTCAGTTAAATGTATTAATACTAGCTTAAGTTTTCAAAAAAAAAAAACTATAACTAATAATTTTGGATATTCAATCTAACGAACCAAAACCCGCACGTATGTACGGGTACTCCTCTAGCAAAAAAAATAAAACTTGTCGATCAGATGAGACCACGTGAAAAAACAATAATGCTCTCTGGATTGCCTTTTTCATCGAATACGTATGCATGTACACAAGTCAAGGAATTAGATTGCAGCATTTATTTGAAAGATTTCATTCACTATTATAAGACTAGTAGATATATAGGTGGTTGAATCTAACTTTTTTTTTTTTTTAACAGTAGATGTTACTATACGGTAGATTGCCTTTTTCATCGAATATGTTAAGAGCTACTCATAGACGATATCGATATGCCTACAAACAAAAGTTTGATGAACAAAAAAAGAATCCGACGAAGTCTCTTTCATGAAACTTGACAACTTATCCAACGTGAATTTCTCCACTAATTCAACACAAAGAGTGGAAACTCTTGTATGTTTGTAATAAATGGTTTTCTGTGATCTCTTCCATTTTTCTGGTCGCTGATCTCCTTTATTTATTTTTTTTTGGCTCAATATAATTTTTAAACTAGATTTTTCTCTATCGTTAAGTGATTGTCTAACATCTCGCTTTTTCCGTGTTTCTCAACATCTTCTCTTTGAATTCGCGGATCTACCATCTCCGACATTCGAAATTGTTGTTTCGGAAGATTTTAAAGAGTTGATTTATTATCCTGCCAATTACCACACATCATTTTTCCGTGTTTTGTTTTCACTCGCATATTTTCAAAAATCACATCCCGAAAAATGAGTCATTCTAGTACTACTCCAACATAAATACGTTTAACTATAAAATTCTATTAAAATAAGCGACCGAAAAGATAAATGCATGATATAGAATTATAGATAGTCAAATCAATCATTTTTATCTCTCGTCGCACACCACTATTAGTTCTCTCGAAAAATGATTTATATTTTTATTTTGTTTTCTCATAAAAAATTTCCGCACGGGTATACACGAGAAGATGTCGGCATGTTCTGTACTCCCAATACCGTAACGATTAAGATGGTTCCTCAGTATGTGAAAAAAATTGACTGAATACATAATAAACATTAAATGCACAACAAATGGGTAGGATACAGTCATAGTCTGTTGCCGAAACTGTGTGGTTTTGGTTTACAACCCAAAATTTTATATTTATAAGTATTTCTAGAAAATAGCTATTTTTAGTGTGGTGTGTGTCATCAATTATGTGGGTTGGTTTACATAGCCATCACTTCGATCGTCACTCAGTACTTACTATTAGCAGTCTTACTTGGTAATATAGGTGGTTTTAGAGCATGATCAACCCAGTATCTTAACTGGTTATCATACAATTTTATATTATTAAAAAATAAAGAAAACTTAACAAACGTCTCTTATATAAGCAACGCAAGAGACGGTTTCTTCTCCCAATCGCGGGCTCCACTGACACGTGGCGACCCGCGATTGGTTCCCTATTTAATTTTTTTTAAATTAGATAAAACAAAAAAATAATAATAAAAAAAGTTTTTAAAAAAAAATCTAAGAGACCTAATCTGCGTTTCTCGGTTGAATGTGCTCTTAATTACTAGTACAGTTCACTAGATTTTATTGAAGGAAAATTTTAATTTTATAAGGGAAATTATAGAAAATAATTGTTTTCAAGGGAGAGCTATATGTTTTCTCCAATTCACGCAAATCCTCTAGAAACGCGTGAGAATTTTCTACTATTTCATTTCATTTTATTTTTCGGATGTCTTAGACCATCTTCAATGGTTAGATACTACTTGAGTATCTAAAATAATTTTTAACTAAAAATTAATTCACGGATCCCACATAGTATCTAAAATTACACACAACTCTTTTAGATACAATATCTAAAAGTATCTAAAATTAGATACAGTTTCTAACTTTTTGGATATTTCTGATTTTAATAATAAGATAGATACTCTAATGGATACTCATTTAGAGATCCATTGGAGGTGTTCTTAGAGCATGATTAATGGAGACATTTAAAAGGGTTCTTAAAAAAGTAATAATAATATTTTATTACAAGGGTTCTTAAAATTTAAGAACTCCTTGTGAATGTTTTTTTTTTGAGGAGACTCTTCTTAAGAGCTTTATATAATCATGTTCTTAGCTAAGGAGGCTCTTATGTCTTATGTTACTCTGGTTTTGGCAATTTGAATAAAGTGGTTCTCTTGTGATAAAAAAATTGTTTTCAAGAGTGATAAGTGCCTTTGATAATACAAAAAGATACAATATCAAAACGAAATTTAAATATGAGACGAGATAGAAAAATTGTAAAATTAAATTTGAACGATAGAGTGGTGATCGTACAATCGACCGAGTCCACGTCTTGCCTCGATTGATTGGTCGATTAAGCACTAGATCGATAATTTTACGCTATTCGCGGTAAGATTACCGATCAATGCATCCTTTTTCCTTATTGGTTCTTTACTTTCTTCTTCATGCAATTGTGTCTTTAAGTCTCATAATGTTCGCTTCCTTGAATGTGTTCTGAATCTCCGCAAACGGACTCATATATACAAAAAATGAATCTATTTTTATTTTGTCAACTAAAAAAACAAAAATGTGAATCCATAGTTCTTAATATACTAATACAATCGTGAGATCCCGGTTTATGGAGTAAGAGTGGCATTGAGGAGAGTTTAAAATGATTTATTTGATTACATATGTCACCAAAGTGCACTTATATTTTCAGTCGGTTATCCTAAGAGAACTCCACAGTTAAGTGTACTTGTGCTGGAGTAGCACTAAGATGAGTGATATTCCGGGAAGTGATTCGCAAAATCGTGCAAGTGAGGACAAAGCACGCAGAAAAATCGTGTGGTGATTAAAATTATAGTAAATCATGATTTTAAAACCTCTTCGAGGTAGCACTGCCAACCGTCATACAGAGTGTGTCCGCTGGTCTGGGAAGAGAAGTTGGGACACACGGAAAAAGGCGGTCGGGGGTGGTACAACAATATTGTTAAAAAACAACTAATATTAAACTAACATCTAAAAGCTATTAAAACAGAAAAAAAAAAATCACCAAACCATCCGTCGCTTAACTTATTCATCGTACTCATACTCTCTTTCTTTTATAATAGTTGATGTTTGAGTTTTTTCACATTGTTTAAAAAATTACAAATTTTTATTTAGCTTACTTTTTGACATAAAAATAATATTAATTAAAAATTCCACCACTAAAAATTATACTTCAAATGATCAAAAATACAAAATAACATTAAATTCTTAGATTAAAAATTTGACACATCGTTTAAATTAAAATAAAAAGTATTTTAAAAATACCATTTAAATTGAAACTGAAAAATTATTAAATAAATTCATGAAGAAATTACCATCTACCAAATTTATTAGAGTTGCAGAAGCAGAAGTGAAGTATTTAAAGCAGAATCTAGGAAAAGTCATTGTAAGGTGATGGAGAAGAGCAGATGCACACCGATCACTATAAAAGATAGTACTACTAAGTTTTCTTTCGACACGTGTATCTCTTTGATTTAACTCTCCTTTTCTCAATTTTATTGATGTACAAGTAACAAATGAGAAAGCAATCCATTTTCTTGGGAATGTAAACAAATTACAAACTTCTGAAGGAATGTTCCATTACTTTGTCTCGCCACTAATTTCCAACCGTAATGCAAACTAATGATTTTTTTTTCTTGGTTTCATATGGATGATAATAAACTAAGTAACAAAATATTATGTAATAAAATAGTCATCAAATCAGAAATTTATATAAATTAAGTTGATTGCGAACATATTACATACGACAAACTAGTAGTGATAATTTAAAAGACAGTGAATTAAAAAACTCTGAAGAAACAACCATTCGACACATCTTATTTACTATTTTCTGATACTCGAAACTTCCCCTTACGCTTCATCCGACCTCCACTCATTTCACGCTGCAAACCACTCAAACATAACACCGTATTGTTAATATCAATACCTCAAATCTCTATTTTATATATATACAGAAAAATTCTACCAAAACATACGTTTGCACCAGAAAGACTTCAAATCTAGTTTTTCTTTTAACTTATTCAAAAAATTACCTTTTTAAAACATATTTTTTCCATAATACATCTATTTTTTTATGAAACGGAGGAGTAATAGTTTTCCATGATCGTTTGAAACATATATATATACTTGTTACATTTACATGAAAACTCATATAGACGACACTTAAAAATGAGTAAGAAATCAAGACATAGCATACCTGTTGCAGTTGGTGCTGGTGCTAATTGGGAAAGGAACATTGACTTTACATGCCTTAGGAAGTCCAGCTGCACGGGGAGCATTGAGAGCACTGCCTAAAGCTTTAGCAGTTGCTTGGAGGCAACGACAAGCTTGCTGACGGTCCGGGGTTGTACCAGCCATGTTGTTAAGGTTTCTAACACCGGCGCAACACGCAGCGGAAAGGGGTCCACCTTGGGTCACGTAGCCAACGCACGCTGCCACGTTGCTATTAACGGCGCCACAGGTCAGAGCCGCTTTGGCTGTGACTGGACCGGTCACGATCATGCAGGCCAAGACCAAGCATGCCAACTTCATTAATCCAGCCATTTCTTCTTTCTTGAGGCTTTGTAGGATTGGATTGTTTGCAAAATGAGATGTGTGTAATGATTGGGTGATGATGAAGAGAGTTGAGGGAGTGTTTATATAGAGAATGGAAAGTTTTTGTCATGAATGTGAATGCGTTTGGAGGATACGATTTGTTAGTTGGTTGTTGGTTACATTTAATTTAGAGTAACTAATTATGTGTACCTATCATTGATTTTGTTTGGTATTTTAATTTAATTAGAAAATTTATCCGCACGGGTCTTTATTATTTATTTTTACTAATTTTGACATGTGATACAACTGCATTTTAATATGATTTATTACAATTTTTTTTAATTTTTTTAGTTCAAATTAGACTCATATCCTTTCTAATTAAAAATTATATTTATGTTGTTATTTATCAATACTATCAAACCATCAAATAATTTTAATTATATTAATAAAGATTGCAACCGAGAAATTTTAAATTTAATATTTTCGAATTGTACACTTTCGTTAAATAAAGGATTAATATTTTCTTTCCATAATTTTTTATTATCATCCGTAAATTTTTTTAAAAGTAAAAGTTATAGTCGCATTGATTGGTTTTCTATAGAGATAAATTGTTAATTTGTACTTACCTAAATAGCTTTTTCAAACAAAATGTTCATGTGTTATCTATTCCTTTTCATCGCAAGTTTATATTTCATCCTTATAACCGTTTGAGAATGATAAAAGGTAGAAAGAAGAGAAGAGAATAGAAGAGAATAGAAGAGAAAGAGAAAAATAAATTCGTTACTAAAAAAAAATGTCTTTGATTTGAGAGATTTCAAGTATTTATGATTACAAACCAATAAAAAACAAAATACTTAAAAGTGATATAATTTAATTGATATGGAATATGAAGAGGGTTTGATTTTTTCATTAAATTTTTATTGATGATGTGCCAAATTTTTAGAGCTTTAAAATGCTTATGTGTCATCTTTTGAAGAGGCACAAGTACTATTATAGTATTGATTTTGTTTTCTGAAAAAATGATACCATACCAGTTAGAGCATCTTTATTGGTAATTTCTTACAAGTGTTATAAAAAGAACACTTGGATTGGAGTTCCAAATTTTTTAGAACACCTCTTAATAAACAAATAATATTTCTTATTTTATTATTATCTTTTTACTTGAGAACACTTGTAAAAATACTACCAATGTAGGTGCTTTTAATGTACTTACTAGTAACCGTTACCTTTGAGAAAACAAACATCATTTTCTTGGAAACTTAAACAAAGTGTGATTACAGTACAAACACTTAGAGCATGTTTATTGGGGGCTTTTAGATGGGTTCTTAGTATTTTTTTAATTAAAAAAAATAAAATAATTGGTGATGGCTAAGAGCCGATTCTTAAGTTTCCTAATTAAGAATCGGCTCTTAGGCCAGGTTATTATTTTTTTTTTTGGTCAGAACAATTTCATTTTCGGATCCGGTTCAGATCCATTTTTTTGTTTTTCGGTTTTTGGATCCGTTGCGGATCCGTTTACGATTTTTCGGGTTTCAGATCCGTTTCAGATCCGTTTAAAATATTCCGATCCGAACCCAAGATACCCGAAAATATACCCAAAAATACCCGAAAATACCCAAAATATATCTGAAACAGAAAGAACCGAACCGAAATCGAACGGGAAACCGAAAATATTTCGGGTTTCGGATCTGTTTCGGATTTGTTTAAAATTTCATGAACCGATTTTTAGGAACCCATTTGGGATTCTTGCAATAATCGCAAAAAAGCTAAAAACCCATTAGAGATTCTTAGCATTATTTTATTAATTTAAAATGAGCTAAGAATAATAGTATGATATGTAATTATCTCTAATATATTAGTTAGGCTTTGTATTTATCTCTAAGAGATTTGGTCTCATCTTCTCTAGAAGATAACGATGTCAACATGTATATATGTTTTGTATTCGGTATCAATGAATATACAACTTTCCAAACTCTGTTATGGTATCGGAGCTCTCATCGATCCTCTGAGATATCAAAATCTTTTCTTTACCTTCTTCTTCCTCGATTTTCTTTTCTCTTTCTCATTCAAATCTCTCTCTGTTTCTTTCTTCTTCTTCTTCCAACGATGACAAACACTTCTTCAACTTCATCTGCTACATCTGTTGCAGATTCATCTCCTGTTTTTAACACTAAGGATCCAAAGAGTACACTCATCTCTTTGAACATGTCTGCCATAACTAAGCTCACATCCACGAATTACATCACGTGGCGTTTACAGATTCAATCCCTTCTTGAAGCACATGAGCTTCATGTTTTTCTCGAAGATACTGAAGACACTCCTTCTGCCACCATCGTTGATGCATCAGGAACACACAAACCAAATCCAGACTTTGCTGCTTGGAAACGTCAGGATAAACTTCTCTACACTTGTCTGCTGGGCTCTCTCACGGTGAGTATTCAACCGATTGTTGCAAGAGCAACAACAACGAAAGAGGTATGGGAAATTCTATATAAAACTTATGGTAAACCATCTCGTGGCCACATCAAACAGCTGCGTCAACATCTCAAACGCAGCTCTAAAGGTGATCGCTCTGTCAATGACTACATGAGAGAAACCATTGGGAAAGCGGATCAATTGGCTCTCTTGGGAGCGCCGCTTGACCATGAAGATCTCTTGGATGTCATTACAGAGGGTCTTGGTGATGACTATAGAGCTGTTGTTGAGATGGTGAACGGCAGAGACACTCCTATCACCATTGATGAGCTTCACGAAAAATTGATAAACAGAGAAAATGCCTTATCTTCTGCTACAACAGAGATCTCTGTTCCTGTCACAGCAAATAATGCTCAGTTTCGTCCCCAGATGAATTTCAGTAACAATAGAGGTGGTGGTCATCAACGTGGTGGTCGTGGTCACTTCGGTCGTGGAGGCTACGGCCGTGGCTACCTGGGCAAGTGTCAGATATGCGGTGTGCAAGGTCACAATGCAAGACGATGTCCACAGTTTAGCTCCTCTACCACGCAACAGTTTCGTGCTCCTCCTTCACCGTGGCAAAACCAAGCACCACATCTTCCTTTACCTCCTCCGGTTTGGCAACCTCAAGCACACTACACGACCTCAATAAATGTTGAACAAGCCCCCTGGCTCCTCGACAGTGGTGCTTCACACCACATAGCATCGGACCTGAGTAATCTCTCTCTCCATTCACCGTATCAGGGAGGTGAAGATGTGATGATTGGCAATGGAGCTAATCTCCCAATCACACACACTGGTTCAACTCGTCTTCCCTCAGATACTCGTTCGTTACTTCTTAATAATGTTCTGTGTGTTCCCTCCATGAAAAAGAACTTGATTTCTGTAAACAAATTATGCAAAACTAATAATGTGTTGGTTCAACTTTGTCCCTCGTCGTTTCAGGTGAAGGATCTCAGCTCGAGAGCAACACTTCACAACGGCTTGGCACGTGATGGGGTATATGAATGGCCGATGGAAGCTCCTGCATCTTCTTTTTCCGCTTTCTCTTGCACCAAAAATTCTTTAATTGATTGGCATTCTAGATTAGGACATCCGAACTTACAAACACTTCGTCTTATGATTTCTAAGTTTTCTTTGCCTTTTTATCCTTTGTCGTCTCCTTTTCTTTGTGATTCTTGTTCTAGTAATAAAAGTCATAAGCTTCCATTCAATGTCTCAACTCTCACTTCTTCTTCACCTCCTGAAATTGTTTATAGTGACGTATGGACTGCTCCGATCTTGTCAATTGATGGCTATAAGTATTATGTTATATTTGTAGATCATTTCACACGGTACATATGGTTTTATCCACTGAAATACAAGTCGCAGGTAGCTCCGGTGTTTAAGG
>OVAN01012474.1:0-13695 GCA_900406275.1 Anastatica hierochuntica | reverse complement strand
CTTGGAACCGATTGACGACTGAACTAGAGGCCGATCTAGACGTCGATCAGCCATCACCTACGACCTCCACATCATTGGTGGCGAGTTCGAGTGCTGATTAGAGCGAGATGAAAGCTCCAAAAGTCGAGGTCAAGCCACTATCTGCGGGACTACGGTATGTTTTCTTAGGTCATAACTCTACATATCCTGTAATTTTCAATGTTAATCTGAACAATGCCTAGATTGCCTTCCTTCTTTCGAAGTTAAGGAAGAATAGAAAAAGCGTTGGGATATTCTTTGGATGATATTACAGGTATTTCTCCAAATCTCTGCATGCATAGGATTCACTTGGAGGATGAATCCAAGACTTCCATCGGACATCAAAGGAGACTCAATCCTAAGTTGAAGGAAGTTATCAAGAAGGAGATTCTTAAACTTTTGAGTGCATGTATCATCTATCCTATTTCTGATAACACATGGGTGAGCCCGGTACATGCTGTACCAAAGAAAGGTGGAATCATTGTCATCACCAATGAGAAGAACGAGCTCATTCCCACCAGGACTATCGCAGGCCACAGGATGTGCATTGATTACAAGAAGCTGAACTTGGCACGACAAAGGATCATTTTCTGCTTCCTTTTATTGATCAAATGCTGGAAAGACTTGCTAACCATCCTAATTATTGTTTTCTTGATGGCTATTCGGGTTTCTTTCAGATTCCCATCCATCCGGCGGAACAAGAAAAGACTACATTCACATGTCCATATGGGACATATGCTTACCGGAGAATGCCATTTGGATTATGCAATGCACCTGTGACTTTCCAGCGATGCATGATGTTTATCTTCACTAACTTATCAAAGATATCATAGAAGTCTTCATGGATGATTTTTCTATTTATGGTTCTTTGTTTTCTAACTGCTTGTCTAACCTTTCCAGGTTCTTAGAACGATGTTAAGAGAAACACTTGATTTTGAATTGGGAGAAATTTTATTTTATGGTGCAAGATGAGATTGTGCTTGGCCATCGAATCTCTTAGAGAGGGATCGAAGTTGATAAGGCAAATGTGGAGGTTATGACGAGCCTGCAACCTCTTACTTCTATTAAGGATGTTTGCAACTTTCTCGGACATGCATGGTTCTACAGACGCTTCATCACGGATTTTTCCAAGATAGCCAGACCCATGAGTTGATTGCTCTGTAAGGATCTCAAATTTGATTTTGATACTGATTGTTTGTTAGCTTTTCAGACAATCACGGAAGCACTAGTGAGCGCTCCAATTGTGCAGCCATAAGATTTGGATTTACCTTTCGAGGTAATGTGTGACGTCATACAATACCTAGTTGGATCAAAAGTCATTGTTCAAACTGATCATGCAGCTTTGAGGTACCTTATGTCTAAGAAAGATCCTAAACCGAGACTGTTGAGGTGGATTTTGATTTTGTAGGAATTTGACTTAGATATTCGTGATAAACGTGGTATCGAGAATGGTATTGCAGACCATTTGTCTCGATTGCGAGTGGAAACTGATACACCACTCGATGATAGTCTCCCTGAGGAGAATATCTATATGGTTGCCTTGCTGGAGGATGAGTACTTGTATAATGTTGATTGTTATTAGAAAAATTCACGATGAAATACCTTGGTTTGCAATTTTGCGAACTTTTTGAGTGCAGATGTGGAGCCACCAAATTTCGCAGGCTATGCGAAGAAGAAGTTCCTCAGAGATGTCAGACATTACTTTTGGGATGATCCTTTTCTCTACAAGAGATGTGTTGATGAACATTTTTGCAGGTGTATTCCAGAGTCTGAGGTGCAAGGTATTCTCTATCACTGTCATGGTTCTAAATATGCAGGACATTTTGCAACTTTCAAAACTGTTTCGAAAGTGTTGCAGGCAGGTTTTTGGTGGACAACACTCTTCAAGGACGCCCATGATTACGTCTCCAAGTGTGATGCTTGTCAGAGAAAAGGCAACATCAATAAGCGGAATGAGATGCCTTAGAACTTCATCTTGGAAGTAGAGGTTTTTGACATATGGGATATTGATTTCATGGGACATTTCCCATGTTCTTATGGAAATACATTTTGGTTGTTGTTGATTATGTCTTTAAGAGGATTGAGGCGCTGACCAGCCCCTCTAATGACACCAAAGTGGTCCTGAAGATGTTCAAATATGTGATTTTCTCTCGCCTTGGTGTGCCAAGAGTGGTAATAAGTGATGGAGGATGCCATTTTATCAACAAGTTGTTTGAGATACAACTCAACTCAATAAACATGACGAGATACACTTGAATGCTTATGATAACACAAGAATCTAAAAGGAAAAGACAAAAGCATTCCATGATAGGAGGATCATTCCACGTCATTTCGCTGCAGGAGATTAGGTATTTTTGTTTAACTCACGTTTGCGATTGTTTCCAGGAAAGCTCAAATCGCATTGGTCGAGACCATTTCTAATTGCTGAGGTCCGACCATATGGAGTTGTTGTTCTTAATGACAATGGGAGAAAATTCACTGTGAATGGCCAGAGACTTAAGACATACATTGCAGACGAGCCATCCGAAGAAAGAATGCAATTTCTTTTAACGGATCCACTTGCCATCTGATCGCATTACAGTCAGGTTCAAGACTTTAAACAAGCGCTGAGTGGGAGGCAACCCACTAGGTAGTTTTCTCTTTCATTTTAGCTAGTTTTGTAGTATTTTACGTTCTTGATTTTTTGTTTTTGGTGCTTTTGACGTTTTTGTGTTACTTAACTTTGTTATTGTAGAAAACAAGACTCCAGACAGAAGGAAAGGATCGATCGATCCCAGTCTCCGGATCGATCGATCTCTGTCTTATTTCGTGCCAAAACAGAGGGACAAGGATCGATCGATCCTAGGATAATAACTTTGTTATTGTAGAAAACAAGACCATCCAGACAGAAAGAAAGGATCGATCGATCCCTGTCTCCGGATCGATCGATCTCAGTCTTATTTCGTGCCAAAACAGAGGGACAAGGATCGATCAATCCTGGGACAATGATGGATCGATCCTTGTCCCGATTACACAGCTTATATCATGCGACCAATAGGTGACTGTTCATAACTTCTCTTTCAAACAAAAATGAAAAAATCACCCCTTAGGCTCGATTTTCCTAAATTCTTCACGGATATGAGCGATTTTTTAGTCTAAAATCAAGAAAATTTTGTGCTCTATCTTTCTATCTGATCAGATTTCGCAAAATCTAGGGTATGTGTCCGCAATCTCTACTAGCAGATTTTTCGGAGAAATTTGGGAACTTTCGATTTCTTGAATTTCAATCAATTTTTGGTGCTTGAATGATCTTATACACATGTTATAAGATGTTTCGCAGTAGGATTGGACTTAGATTTAGCGTTTTAAGGATTGAATTGGTGATTTTGTGATTTCGCGTTTCGTACGCCATATTTTTACGAGGATGCATGTTTCTTCATGATCTGCCTTGGGTATTGATGATTTAATTCCTTTATGGCATCTCTATGATTGCTTACAACATGTTTTGATGATTGGTTGCAATTGTGGGAACCAAAATTCGCACTGTCGATTACCTTAATCGAAGGAAAGCCAGAAAATCCTAATTTTCTTTAAGGTCCCGGATTTCTGCTAAACCAAACAACGATAGATCAAAAGTACGAAGAAAACAGACGACGAAGTAAAAGTAAAAGAGAATCGAAAGAAAATAGAGCAAGAGAGATCTTATTTCGAATCTTCTTTGAGCGTTACAACAGGGGATAAGCCGTGGTCACATAGTTGTCGGCGAGTACCCTAGTTCTAACATCGTAAGACTTGAAACCTAATTGGGACGCAGCTCGCTAACAAAAACCAAAATAAACCTAAAGCTCTAAGTGTGAATTGTGAAGAATTTTTCTCTGTATCCCTCGTTCTTCTCCTTAGCCTCTGTTTTATATGCCTTCGTAAGTTGATCTCGTTTCCTTTTCCACCCTAGATTTGAGCATATCCTTCCAAGGAAATATTCCTTTCTTCGAGAATATTCCTTATCTTTACAATTTTTCCATATTTATGTTCAGACTTTGACTTTATCGTATTTTTCTTTTATCTTTCGCGGAACTCGGGTAAATCGTTGACACAGTTGGGCCCTTTCTCTTTCCGAAATAATAAGTGGATTTTTATCGCGTTTTGGGCATTCCTGGACCGTTTTGCGACTAAGTGACTTTTACGATTTCTTTCAGAGAAATCATTCTTCGCACGACTACGCCGCGACGGTTTCGCGAAGTGATAAGACCGATTGTGTAGTTAAGACAATGTTGGTGTTCGAGTTAACTGTTATCGTTTTATACGATCGATACGAAGTTTCTACGAAAAGAAAAAGTCTTTACGATTATTGCCGTGAAACTTCAACGAAAACTCCAATCGAGACGAAACAAGAGACAACCGAACCGAGATTCGAAGAAGAAGATGATCGAGAGGACGTAGTCTAGTCAACCGTGGGCGACTAGACGTTGCCCGCGTCTAGCCGCCCGGGCGACTAGTCTTTACGAGAGTCTAGTCGCCGAATAAGCGACTAGGCTTTGCACGAGTCTAGTCACCCGTCACGAGACTAGGCTTTGCACGAGTCTAGTCACCCGTCACGCGACTAGACTTTACAATAGTCTATTCGCCCGAGTCTAGTCGTCCAACTGGCGGCTAGACTTGGCATTTTTCGTATTGCTCGTATTTCCGAAGCGACGTGGGTATCCGTCGTTTATGGTGACTTCCTATCGCTCCAAAACTTGTTTATTGAGATCTCTCGGAGGTCTAGAACGTTGATTTCGATATTCTCGTGTTTAATTGCCCGCGAGTGACTAGATTTTGCGAAGCGGTCACCTATGTTTTGCTAGACGCGAAACTTCGACATTTGGTCAAGAGGAGATTGACTAGATGGAAAGAGCCTTGAAATTGATAATCCTCTTACGATTTTCATTTCCGAAAAAGAGACGATGCCTCCGTTACGCTTTTTGGAATCGATTTCGTCGTGACCATTTTTGACCCCAACAGTTACCTCCCCAGTTTGCAAATATCGTTGGAATGTTCTTGCGAACTTTTAAAGCACGTTAGGTAAGTTACGCTGAATCGATGACTAAAAAGTCTGAAGATGAATAGAAATTTTCTCTTTCTATAAATAAGAGAAGTAACTTTCCAAATCTTCCACTTGCTCATTTTCACAAGAAAACATTCCTTAAGGTAAAAACAAACTCCTTATCCTTTCCATCACTCTCTCCTCTTTTGTGTTATGGCTTCGAATTATCTAGTTTCTGCAAATGCTTTGCCGTCGATTTTTGACCCCGAAAGCCTACGAATTCGGGAAAGTGACGTTGTACCGAAAATCGAAGTTGTGCCGCACTCGGTCGATCCCAAGGAAGCGAGAGAATATTGGCACATTACGTGTGGTATCGAAGCTCTACCGCCCGACTCATTGTGTCCGACAAGACCGACCTTCAAAAAGACGCCGGTAGGCCGAGCGAGTGTCGAAAATCATTCCTCACCGTCATCCGGGATTTCTGTCGAGTTTCAGAGGAGGTGGAGTTCTGAATGTCGAGGGTCGGAGAGGATGCTGATTCTCTGCTTCGTGGTTTCTTTACGTGCTACGAGGCACATTTACTGGTTTTCCTGACTGTGGTTTTCTATTTCGGGGATCATTGTCTAGTTTTTAGACCACTACAGTTTATCGATCGGTAAGCTCTCGCCCACCGGTCTCCAACACCTCGTTGGACTCTTGGTTTTGGGTTACGAATGAGGAATGTACCTAATCGTCGACTATCTAGTGGCGTTTCTATCTCCGAGAGCAACACGTCTGCCGCTTTGATATTGCCTCAAGCCGAGGAACCATATGTTGGTGATCCTATCGTTTACGTCCAATTTCCACAATTGGAGCAAACGATACTTCTTTTTTCGTTTAGAAAGTGCCTATGTCGAGGGTGAATACATTACTTCTTTTATGGGTAAATAGGGTCCCACGGGTATCGCTTTTGATACTCTGACCGTTTTCTTTACGTTTGCCAATATTTGATAATTATTTTGTTTTTGCAGTTTTGGATCCCCTTCCCCCGCATCCGGAAGATACTTACGTTGTTAGGGACCTTCTCTGAGGCGGTTCGTTCTACTGGTGTTACTTTTCCTTGCAGCGAGTTTGCAACGCGGTTACGTATCACAAGAATCGGACTCAGCCCGACGCCATATCGGAAGAGGAGCTAGAACAGACCATGAATGGTTTCACTCCGTACGAGATGCCTCCCAACTTGGAGAGGGAGAGGTCTCCCCGGAACGAGCGCACGTCCACTAACGGGGGCAGTGTTACCGAGGATATGAGGGGGCCATCCGACGGGGCGTGGTTCCACGATCTCCTCGGCAGAGACGGAAGCGGTCCGAGTCAACCTCCGGTGCCGATTTTCAGAGAAGGGTCAGAATTTGACACCTTTCTTTCTTCTTTTGATGCTCCGATGCATCAACCCGCAGCTGGTGCGAGATTCGTTAAGTCGGGGCAATATGCGGAGGCCTCGCATTTGTGCATGGGGTTAGTTTTCGTGCACATGATATGATTCAAATCGTTCAAGTGACATTGCTCCTGACCTTTTAAAGGATTCCTTTTTTTGCAGGGTCTGCATGTGATGGACGAGGCCCTTAGGGCGATCAACTTGGAGGCGCAGATGGCTCGGTTCAAGGCTGAGAGACTCGAAGAAGAGAACGCCCGCCTGAAGAAGGAGGTCGAAGCGGTTCTCTTCGTTAAAAGGAATTAGCGCGAAATCAAGCATCGTAAGTTCGCTGTGCATATAGGCGCGGAAAGTGTGAGGTCGCCTTGGTTGTGGCTGACCGTTCAGTTAAGTTTGCGGCGGACTTCGACCAGTACAAGTGCGCTCAACAATCCTTTAGAGAGTACCGCGAATGCCGTGGTTCGGTGGGCGCTCTGTGGCGCACCCAGCTTTCCAACTACTGCTACGACTTCGAGATGGACAAAATGTCCAACCACGTGAAGAAATGCAAGGATGTTGGATCTTCAATCCCATCTATCGAAGAGAGGGTTCGGGGTCACTTGGCCCCGAATCCCATTTCTCCCGATTCAGAGGAAGTTGGGGACACCGCTCGGGGCGAAGAGGACGTGGTCGATCAAAACTCGGAACCGTCTAGTGCATGCAACTTTTCGATCTCTGGCTATTTCGATTATGATTCATGAACGAGAAAAGTTTGTACGCAGAGGGAGCGTGTTCCCTGTTTTAAGTAGTGTTTTGGCCGAGTGTGGCCACTCTATATCTATTGGGGATGGTCGTGTGTGGCTTCGAAACCCCGTCATCTTGCAGTTTTCGTATTAATAAATGATGTTTTTCGATTTGATAACGTACGAGTATTGCTGCGTAAGTGGAGACAAATTATGAGTTGTCGTCTCATATCCATTCCTTAAAGGATCGCTACATTCGTTGTTTGTTTAGGGTGCGAGTTTTCGAGAGACTTAGTCTTTCGGATTTTTATAAACACGAATATAAACGAAGAGACAAATTTTGGGATCTCGTATCGGTTAGATACTATGTCTTGAGATGTTTGAGGGCGTGTGGTGACTAACTCCAGCTTACGTTTCCCATTTTGATTTCGTCCTGGTTCCGTCTTGATATTGAAGTCTGCGATAAGTTCTCGGCTTATATGACTTGCATCAATCGGGAACCGAGCATCTCTCCAAAGATAATTTCTAATTCGTCTGATAGTGTTGACCAATATTTTGGATTTCTTTTATAGCGCGCTATTATCCTAGTCGGATATATGAGAACCCATTCTTTGTGAAGAGCAGGTTAAGGTGAGTGATTAGTTCGTCCGTCGGAGCCAATCGACGGGTGCAAAATTGGAACAAGTACTTGTTCTTTTCCCGGTAGGAGTTTGATAGTCTTGCAACGGTTTTTAGAAGTTTTAGATCGAGTTTGGAATTGTGCTTCTCAGAAATTCACGATGTCTTGCTTTTTTTTGAAGCTTTTCCATTCTGTGGTAGAATGTGTCGATGAACATGTTATAGTCGAAATTCGTTAAGAAAGGTTTTCTCGTATGATTTCCGTTTTTGTGTTATACGAAAAATAAAAAAAAGTAAAAAAGCAAAAATTTATTGTCGAAATCAGATCGAAAAGTGTCAAGTACAAAGTGTGGGAGTATACGAGTATACGTACACCAACTCCCCCTATTTTAGCGAGGGAGACAACTGAACTCCTTTTGCGAAGAGCTGCCTACGTACCTCTTTTCGAGGTTCATGTCATCTCTTAGTTTAGTTTGTTGTCATAAGTGATTACTCGTTTAGCATAGCTGCGTCAGCCGTCTTAATCTCGATGGCTACAACTGGGTCGACGACTCCCTTTGGTGTCGAGGGCGTTGATTTGTCGAGACTGTTGGGCTCAGAAGCTTGCTTATTTCCTTCGGGCTGAGCCGTTTCTTGAATAAACGATTCTGTCGCGTCTTTTTCCAAAGTGACATCGGCTGACGACCGAGTTGTCTTCATTCGTTTGGGTTCAGCCATGGACGTCATTTCGACTTGTCTTAGCTTTTGCTCGGCTAGGAAGCAAAGCCGTGACTGTTTTTGGAATCCCCAGATTGTGGCGATTCCGCAAGGAGTTGGGAATTTAATGCCCAAGTGGTAGGTCATGGGACTGCCTTCATAGAGTTGATCCATGGTGTTCCCATGATCACGTTATAGATGGTAGGGTGGTCGACGACCATAAAATCGACAACTTTTGTTATCTCCTTGGCCATCACTTGAAGTTTGATTGATTCGAGAGTCATCGAACTTTTGTGATAGAACTTTCATCTCTTCTTCGATGATGATGAAGTACGTAGCCTTATGAAGCGCATCCTGAATAGTGCGTGCTTTTTCGAGAGCTATCCACTTCCTGAACTTTGACTTTTACCAGAGGGTTTTTCTGAGTGCGTCTACCGCCCGCTGGAAGTTTTTCTTTGAGACAGGCTCCATAGATCAACGTTGGAAGTTTCTCTATCCATAAACAGAGAATATTGTTTGAGAAATTCGGAGGAGAGTTGACGGAAAATTCCAATGGAGTTTCGTTTTAGACAGGAGAACCATTCGAGGGCCGATCCTTGGAGATATTCGACGAAAAGGTGGCAAAAGCCAGCGTCTTTCTCGCATTTCCTTGAGCTTGGATCTTGCCATTGCGATATGAAAAGTCTGCAGGTGAGCTTTCGGATCGGAGGTTCTGTCATCCATTAGGATTTTCACTTTCTCGGGATCAGAGACTCTGGTGTTGGTTATGCGAGAAGTGAACGGAGTTTTTCGAGCCTCTTCAAGGAGCCTGTCGATTTCTCGCGCGGCACTGGTCGCGTGATGGATCTGCGAATTGACCGCTTTGACCTTTGCCGCTGTTTTTGCGATGTAGTCGCAGAGATCGCAAATCTCAAAGAGATTGTCGCAAGTCTTTTTTTCGAGATGGTTGGCGTGTCTTGTGAATGGCTCTGGCCTGCTCCTCGTCATGTTTCTATGGCTCTACCTAGAAGATATTTTCCTCTTCTTCTATCATGGGTTTGCTGAGCTGAGAATCCTACCGCGTTGCACGACCCTTAACACTTCTCGGGTGTACGTCAGCGTCTTCATCTGTGGAATCGAATTGATCGCTAAAGCTCTAAGTGTGAATTATGAAGAAGATTTCTCTGTGTCCCTCGTTTTTCTCCTTACCCTGTCTTTTAGATGCCTTCGTAAGTTGATTTTGTTTCTTTTTCCGCCCTAGATTTGAGCATATCCTTCCGCGAAATTATTTCTTTTGTCGAGAATATTCCTTATCCTTACGATTTTTCCATATTTATCTTCAAACTTTGACATTATCGTATTTTCCTTTTATCTTTCGCGGAACTCGGGTAAATTGTTGACACAGTTGGACCCATTCTTGTTCCAAATCGTAAGTGGACTTTTGTCACATTTTGGGCCTTCCTGGACTGTTTTGCAACTAAGTGACTTTTACGATTTCTTTTGGAGAAATCGTTCTTCGCATGACTACACGGCGACGGTTTTGAAAAATGATAGGACCGATCGTATAGTTAAGACAATGTTGGTGTTCGAGTTAACCGTTATCGTTTTATATGACCGATATGAAATTTATACGAAAAGAACAAGTCTTTACGTTTATTGCCGCGAAATTTCAACGAAAACTCCAATCGAGACGAAACAAGAGACAACAAAACCGAGATTCGAAGAAGAAGATGATCGAGAGGACGTGGTCTAGTCAACTGTTGGCGACTAGATATTGCCCGCGTCTAGTCGCCCGTGCGACTAGACGTATCATGGGCGACTAGACCTTACGAGATTCTAGTCGCCCGACGGGCGACTAGACGTGTCATGAGTCTAGTCGCTCGTTGGGCGACTAGACTTTGCACGAGTCTAGTCACCCATTATGCTACAATACCATGAATCGAGTCGTCCAACGGGCGGATAGACTTGTCGTTGTTTGTATTGCTCGTATTTCCGAAGCGACGCGGTTATTTATCATTTAGGTGACTTTCTACCGCTTCGAAACTCGTTTATTGAGATTCCTCGGAGGTCTCGAACGTTGATTTCGATTTTCTCGCGTTTAGTTGCCCACGAGTGACTGGATTTTGCGAAGCGGTCGCCTATGGTTTGCTTGACGGGGAGTTTCGACATTTGGTCGAGAAGAGATTGACTAGATGGTAAGAGCCTCGGAATTGATAATCCTCTTACGATTCTCATTTCCGAAAGAGAGACGAGGTTTCTGTTACGCTTTTAGGAATCAATTTTGTCGTGACCATTTTTGACCGCAATAGCGATGTATTGATTATTTTCACTAGGACTTGAAATACAAACAAAAATTGGTCATATTTGATGTTCTTCTTGCTTTGATGAGTTATTTGATGCATGTTCTTCGTATTTATGAGCTTGATTTTTGCAGAACATTACTCTTTAAACTCAAGCGGATGCTTTTTGTGTTTAAATCGTTTTTATTCGGATACTAATTTGGTTTCTAAGTGTTTATTTTTGCAGGTTATGGGTAGACGAAAGATGGGAGAGGTTCCGAAGACTCGAAATCCATCAAGCTCCCTTCTACACCATCGGTTTAAGAGGAGTGATCTCACACATCCTGCCAACCGTCCGGTTACTCAGGAGTGGGACCACTATGACTCACATTTTCTAGAGGACTTGGGACACATCACGTTCCTGATGACTCGAGTCATACATAACGACTTCCTGGACGCGTTAGGTATTCAGGACGATTTCCACGCTCTTTTTTGACAAGATGGGACTTTGAGGCTTGCTAGAGTTTCGGGAGCATGTCTACCCTGAGCTGTGTTGGTAGTCTTTAGCCTCTGCACGTTGTGTCTATGCGGATTTGAACAACCCAGTGGCTGAAAAAGGCACATTATCCTTCATTGTGCAGGGTCATTTTTACTCTATCTTCCTCATGGACTTGGCTAGAGTTTTTGGTTCTGCGTAGGGCCGAGGTACTCTGGTACCAATTTTACGGAGGTCCAGTGAGTTCTGGGACTTTATTGCTGCTGGGCAATTTTTCTCTCAGAGCGCGAAGCAGTCGCGTATCCGCAGTCCTGTCCTTCACCTCGCAGCTAAGGTTCTTAGCTCGCACATTTACGCCAAGGCTATCCAGGCTATTGTGACTAACGACGAGTTCGGACTTCTTTTTATTTGTGTGGGACATACATGGGACTTGGCACCTCAGATCCGTTATGTTGAGGCTACATATTTGAACATGGATGCGGTGGTTTCTGACAAGTTCGCCTTCTTCAAGGAGGTGGCTTCTGAGAAGTTTCTTTTTGCTGCGGGTGCTCTTATTACCCGACTTCTGCGGTTTGTCAGGTTTGACTTCACTGGCCACCAGAGAGTGGAGTTCAAGCTCCCCAAGTAGGTGGGGATATATTGCGACGAGAGACCTGACTATGCTTTCTTCAATGGAAAGCATCTTGTTGACTGCGCCATTCTAGCTTCCCCCTGGAATCATTCTCTTGACAGCTCGATACCATTCATCTATCACTTCTAGGACCGCTAGCAGAGGACTCTCTACATCGAGCTGCCATGCTCGGACTTGAAATCTCTAGCTGATTCATCAGGAGTTGAGTTTTTACCTCTTGCGGAGCGTCATTGTCCTTGTCCTCCTTCTTTCAAGAAGTGTTCTTCAGGTCCTGCTGGGGACTGTATTGCTGATGATGCTGATTATGAGGCTCATATGCCTCCACCTGCTGCACCTAATGTTCCTAAGATCGCAAAGCTGTTTCCGGAGGATTTTAGTGCCTACGAGCTTGACCCGCCACCGCGTCCTTCTGCTACTGCTGTGGAGTTCAGAGCTCGGACCGTTCAGAGTCATCAGAGGACGAGCTCTCTCATGCTTCGTTTCGCCAGAGGGCTCTCCAGGATAGGGAGGTTACTTTCTTGTTCTCCTAGCAGGTCTGTTCGTGAGGATGCTATTAGGTGCAGAGCACCACCTGTTCCTGCAGTTGTTGCAGATGATGATGACAAGGAGACTGCGAGTGAGGATTATAATGAGGAGGAGACTCAGGAGACTCACATGACTCTTGCGTGAGAGGAGGCCAGACGGAGCGAGGAGCGCTCAAGAGGAGAGCACACTCAACCTCCGGAGATGCAGGAAGGCGCCCCTGAGCAACATTTAGACAGAGGCCTAGCACTTCTAGAGCAGCTCAGTGGTTCTCTTTCCTTTTCTTTTCATTTCTGTTCTAGTTTTCTTTTTATTTGGATTTTTATTTTTATTTTTATTTGCTACTTACCCCTTCCTTGGATTTGTTTCACACCGAGACGGTGTAAGATAAGTCTGGGAAGGTTACTTATGTTTTTTCTTTTTCTTTCGGTGTTGTTTGAGTCATTTTGATGCTTTTATTGAGTTAGTTTATGGATTGTTGTGGGAACCGAAATTCTAACTATCAATGTTATGTGGTTCACAGACTCTCTGTAGCAAAAAATCGACAGATCAAGCAGTGAATACGAAAGGTAATGGATCAAGAATATGAAACTAAGCTGCGAGATTCAGGTTAACGAGATTCGTATAGCGAAATTGAGATGAATAGCGAAGTAAAGATAATACGAAACATATTGCGAAACGAGATATGTAAAACGACAGTAAAGTAACAGGATTCGTAATGAGAAACAGTATGAACACGAAAAGAGAACCGTGGATCAAAACATGAACGAATACGAATAACAACAATCAAAGCACACAAATAACGAAGAAAGTATAAGGGCTCTTATTCGAATTCGTAGTCTGAGCGTGCGCAACCGGTGTTAAGTCGTGACCGCAAGAACTGTTGGCGACGATTACCTAGAACTACAGCATAGACTTGTAACCTAGTTGAGACGCAGCTCGCTAACGAAAAAAAAGTAAGAACCCTAGTTTTTTCTAAGTGTTTTGCGGTGACGAAAATTGTGTTGTCTCTCTCGTCCTTCTCCTTTGCGCCCTTTAAATAGATCTTCGTGGGCTTGGCTCATTCCCTTTTTCGTCTCCGATTTCTGCATATCTTCTCGTGGAAATATTCCTTTTCCCCTGATTTGCATATATTTTTTCCGAGATCCTTCCTTATCTTCTCAAAACTTAAAATTTTTGCGAAACCCTGGCAAACCGTCTTCGTAGATAGGCCGACTCTCGCCCGGAATTGTAAGTGGACCGTTATCGCGGTTTGGGCCCTTCCGGGCCATTTTGCGGCTAAGTGATCTTTACGATTTATTGCGGGAAACCGTTTCTCGTA
>OVAN01012473.1:0-13696 GCA_900406275.1 Anastatica hierochuntica | reverse complement strand
ACGTGGATAGTTTAGGAGGACTTTATTAGCCCCTTTTAATTAGTTAGATATAAAGTTCATAACTCTTAGAACCCCCTTACGCTGCATCTTCGCCTTGGCTTCATGGGTTGCAAGCCGAAGCCCCACAAAAGCAGTCAATTATGTAGCCTCACCCTTCAACACACAAATGTAAAAGAGGAAAAACGAGTTTTGCTAAACAAATTCCAAGAACTAAACAACCAAGGTTATTATAACTCATAAAGCATAAATTTAAGGAAATATTACACATCTGGAGAGTCATTCTGTTTCCACCCTTCCAAATATATAGATATATGTATTCTTTCGTTTCAGTGCCGACCAATAGTATCCAATACAACATCAAAGTTTCCTTTTACCACCAACTCAATATCCTATATACATGAAACAGATATGTGGTTCATGAATTAGAACAAAAGATAATCATGATTTACTTGTAATCGGCAAATAAGTAAAACACTTCACTATCTCAGTTGTGTAGTCAAGTGCTCCCTCGGCTCCAGCTGCTAGTATTCTATCTTTGGTCTAACTCATACAAGAGATTGTAATATGACATCCAGAGGCTGCAACAAGTTGGGTTCTCCAAAAACTAATACTCTTTGTCTGTGAAGATAAATGTTGTCAAGAACACACTAATAAATACGTTGTAGTAGATAAATAACACAAAAGCATCTTCCTAATAGACCCATTTCAGAATTTATTTGTTTTGTAATTTTCTCATTGATCATTTAATATGAAAGAGTGATTCACTATCTGCGCCCGGTACGGTACGAGTGAAGATTTTCTAGTTTGAGCTATTTGTTTACGTGAAGAAAGCAAAAAACAAGCACAAGCATGACTAAACCAAAATAACTACTTACCAAAGCTTCTTGATGCCAGGAAATGAAGGGAATTTTTGTAGAAAATATATAACAAGGGAGAACTTTGTATAAGAATAACTCTCTTATATTATTGAGAAAACTTAACTCAAAAACTCAATCTCTCAAAGCTCTCAAAACTCTCTCTCAAATTGTCATAACTCGACAACGAGATGTTTATATACTCTAGAGACATATTTCCTAAACCTATTAGAATATCTCTTTAGATAACTACTAACAACAATCCTAATCCTACTTTCTCTAGGAAACCATAATTCGGTTTAGGTTTAGGCAATACGATCTCTCAATCAATCTCGGTTTGGTAGAGTTTGGTTCAAGTTCAAACCAACAATCTCCCCCTTAAACTTGAACTCAACTTCCCTCAAGTCTTTTACTCCAAGCAATTCTCTCATCTCCTTAAACTTGATTCTTCCAAGTGACTTTGTTAATATGTCGGCTCTTTGTTCATTTCCTGGAACATGCTCCACTTCCAGCAATCCCTTCTCAACGCACTCTCTGATAAAATGAAACCGAGTATGTATGTGCTTACTCCTGCCATGAAACACCGGGTTCTTTGTGAGAGCAATGGCTGACTTATTATCTATCCTTATTAAGGCCTTCTCACTCGCAGTCCCCAAGACTTCTGTGAGTAAATCCTGTAACCAAATCGCCTGTCTTGCAGCCTCGGTTCCAGCCATGAATTATGCTTCGCATGAAGACAGAGCAACAATCTCCTGCTTCTGGGAACACCAAGTAATTGGACTTTCACCAATGTAAAATATGTGTCCAGTAGTACTTCTTCCGTCATCTGGATCAACATTATGGCTACTGTCGCTGTAACCAACAAGCCTTGGTATTTTCGGTGCCTCCATACTCGTTCTTCTGACTACTAAGCCGAAATGCAGTGTTCCTTGCAAATACCTCAAGCATTGCTTCAAAGCTACTCCATGAGACTCTTTTGGATTATGCATGTACCTGCTCAAAACTCCTACACAGAAAGACAAGTCCGGTCTCGTGTGTATCAGGTATCTCAAACAGCCTATAATCTTTCTGTAAGCCGTGACATCAATATCAGTTTCATCTTCCGCCTTGGATAGCTTAATGCCGGATTCCATAGGTGTTTGAGTAGGATTACATGAACTCATGCCCGCTTCTTCAAGTATCCGTGTTGCATAACGGTTTTGACTAAGGGTAACGACTCCATTGGCTTGTTTAACTTCAATTTCAAGATAGTATGTTAACTCACCCAAGTCACTCATTTCGAACTTAGAAGACATCTCTTTCTTAAATTCATCAATAATTCCCAAGTTTGTTCCTGTAACAAACAAGTCATCAACATATACCGCAACTAGAAGAAGATGTCCTCTTACCTCTTTCTTAAAGACAGACGGTTCTTTAAGACATTTTACGAACTTGAGTTCCTTGAGTATTTCATTCAGCTTGTCATTCCAGGCTCTTGGTGCATGACGCAACCCATACAACGCCTTATTGAGTTTGTAGACTTGGCTCTCATGGTTCTTCACCTCAAACCCCTCTGGTTGTGTGACATAGACGACTTCTTTTAAATCTCCATGTAAGAATGCAGTTTTTACATCTAAATGATGTATCTTCCATCCATAAGATGCTGCGAGATTTATTAGAAGTTGAATTGTTTCAATTCTGGCCACAGGAGCGATAACTTCATCAAAGTCTACTCCATGTCTCTGCACGTAACCCTTTGCAACCAATCGTGCTTTGTGTTTGTTTATGGTTCCATCTGAATTCTTCTTAAGTTTAAAGACCCACTTTAAACCTATTGGTTTCACGCCAAAAGGCAACTCCACAAGAGTCCCGGAATTAAGCTTAGTGATTGATTTTATCTCATCTTCACATGTTGCCCTCCATTCTCTCGAACCCTTTGCTTCCTCAAAGGTACGTGGCTCATCGTTTAAACTTAACAGCAACAACTCACCTTCTTCTTCAGCAAGTAACACATAATCATCCAGATATTTAGGTCTCACACTCTGCCTTTGTGATCTCCTGACCTCGGCTCCTCTTGAGTCACGTGTGTTCTCCTTATGGCGATCGACTACAACTTCATTATTGATCTCTCTGGAGCTACTTACCACGAGATCATCTTCTCCGGCGACAGCAGGGTCGCTGTCTTCATTCCCGACGGTCACAGATCCTCTCACGCCACCATGATCATCTTCTTCAGCTTCTGTTCCGCCATTGTTGCTGTCGAGCTCTGTTTCAAGCTCTGTTCTGGTTTCGATCAGATCACTATCTTCGATGCCATGGTTCCCAAATTCTCCAAGAGTAACACGAAAGCTGCTGTATTTCTCTGCTTTGTTCTGGTCCGAGAAGCCGCGACTCCAGTTCCAGCCTTTCTCTTCTTCGAAAACAACATCGCGGCTCACTATTACTTTGCGGTTTTGTGGATCATACATCCTATAGGCTTTCGTCCCTGGCTCAATCCCGAGATGCACAAGTGAGTGTGACCTATCATCAAGTTTCTTAAGCTTCACCGAGTCTACCTTTGTGTGTCCTATACAACCGAACACGCGCAAATGGCCAACGCTTGGCTTCTTCTGATAACAACATTCATATGGTGTGCGATCCTTGACAGCTTTAGTGGCGACTCGGTTTAACAAGTATGTGGAATGTCGTATGGCCTCTCCCCACAAATAATTTGGTACTTCCATGTGCTTCAATATGCTTCTAGCCATTCCCATCAAAGTTCTGTTTCGTCTCTCGACTACTCCGTTTTGTTGAGGAGAGTACGGTGCTGTCAAGTGTCTCTTGATCCCAGATTGCTCACAGAACATATTGAATTCGTGAGACACGAATTCGCCACCTCTATCGGTCCGAAGAACTCCTATGCGATAGATAGATTCATGCTCCACCATAATTTTGAATCTTTTAAATCTTTCAAGCGGTTCACTTTTCTCCTTCAATAACATTGTCCACATATATCTAGTGTGATCGTCAATAAGGACAAATATGTATCTATTACCAGCTATCGTAGGTGGAGTGATGGGGCCACATAAATCCCCATGGATTAGCTCAAGACTTCTACCTGCTCGGAAGGATGATGTTTGTGGGAAAGTCTTCCGTGTCTGCTTCCCGCGTAGGCACGCCTCACATACTTCTTCTTCAACTTTGATTCTTGGTATCCCGCATATGAGTGATCGGTTAATCATTGATCTCATAGAATCTGAGTTTATGTGACCCATACGCGCATGCCAACGAGATGAGTCACTTGTATTTTCGGTGAGCAAACATGTGTGTTCTTTCCTTCCCATGCTTACCTTATAAAGACGGTTTTGTGATCTAATAGACTTTGTAATGAGTTTCCCGTTTTCATCATGCACAGTAAGGCTCTCCCCCTTCATTCTAACATCACACCCGCATTCTGTAGCTTGTCCTAAGCTTATGATGTTACTTTTCAAATCTGGGATAAAGTACACATCCTTCATTGTTCTTAAATCTCCATTTTGGTCAACAAATTCAACACTTCCTTTCCCCTTTATATCAATTCGAGAATCGTCTCCAAATTTTACTTTCCCCGTTATTGTGTCATCAATTTTAGAGAAATATCTCTGATCTCCGCTCATGTGGTTATTAGCACCATTGTCTAAGTACCAGATATCATCTTCTCTACCAGCATGTTCAAATTTGCTTGGCACCACTCTTTCTTCATTTAAATACACTACTTCATGCATCATAAGCTCCTTTGCTTCCTATGTGTTGTCTGTCTCTGTTTCTTCAGCTTCATGAAGTTTTAGAAGTCTATCTAGACAAGAGGAGGCATAGTGTCCTAGTTTATCATATCGATAACACATAACCCTTGACTTGTCTCTTCCACCTCCGGAACGTCCTCTGCCTCGTCCTCTCCAGAATCCGCGCCCTCTGCCTCGGCTTCTCACATCTCCAGGCTGTTCACGGTTCTGTTGCGTCTCATGGTTAGGTGTTGATGCATACATAAGCTTGGGAGGAGTTGACGCATACATCAGCTTAGGAGTCTCCTCGTGCCCGTCCTCTTCATCCTCTCTGATTCATTCTTCGTAGGCTTTCAGCCTTCCCACAATGTCTTCGAATCTAGTAGTCTTTAGATCCAAGACTTGTTCTAAAGCAGCTACTATGTGGATGTATTTTCTCCGGGGCAAGCTCTTAAGAAATTTCTTTACAAGCTTTGTCTCATTTATTTCTTCTCCTAACGCTGCAAATTTGGAAGAGAGTTCGGACAGTCTTCCAACAAAGGAGTTTATAGTATCCGTCTCTTTCATCTTTAGACGATCAAAGTCGGCCATTAATGTCTGTAACCTGGCCTGGCCTCTTTGACTCGTTCTGCGCCAACATGCCTCGATTTGATAGCTTCCCAGACTAGCTTTGGTGTATTTAGCTCTCCCACTTGAAGGACCAAGGATTCGGGTATAGATTCGAATAGTAGAGCCATTGCAACATCGTTTTTCTCATCGTTTTCTTCACCAGACTCGATCACGTCCCACACTTTGTGTACTCGCAACACCACTCTCATCTTCATGGCCCATACAGTGTAATTGGTAGGATTTAGGATTGGACACTTTACTGTCGATGGAGCACCTCCTTGAGGGGATGAAGGTACGGCAGATCCTCCTTCACCCGCGGCTTGAGCTGGCACGACAGCCCCTCTCGCACCCGAGTCTGCCATTGTTTCTAATATTCTTCAAGCTCACAGCTCTGTTCTTCTTCAGATAAAACAGAGCTCCTTAATATCGGTTCTGTTGGTTGTGATCAACAAAGACTTTGTTTTGTATTTTGTTTAAATCGTCTTCCTCTAGAACACAATGATTAAGATCTTAAAGCTCTGATACCAATTGTAGAAAATATATAACAAGGGAGAACTTTGTATAAGAATAACTCTCTTATATTATTGAGAAAACTTGACTCAAAAACTCAATCTCTCAAAGCTCTCAAAACTCTCTCTCAAATTGTCATAACTCGACAATGAGATGTTTATATACTCTAGAGACATATTTCCTAAACTTATTAGAATATCTCCTTAGATAACTACTAACAATAATCCTAATCCTAATCTCTCTAGTAAACCATAATTCGGTTTAGGTTTAGGCAATACGATCTCTCAATCAATCTCGGTTTGGTAGAGTTTGGTTCAAGTTCAAACCAACAAGTTTGTGATAAGAACATCATAAGCAAGTGACTATGATTCCATTATAATTATTAACTTCTTCATGAAACATCTCGTCCACTTCCTTCAAGGCACAATAAGAGTTTTCATTGCTACATGAAAAAGGAGAATCAACGGTAACTACTAAACATAAAGTCATGATCTTTTTTACATACATATAGAAAAAGTATTACTGATAGAGACTTGAGAAAAATCGACAGTAGCAGATATTACACACCTAAGACCATGTTTATTGGGGTCCCTAACAAGAGGTTCTTAACAATATATATAATAAAATGATAAACAAAATAAGAGACTTAAGAGATAGGGTTCTTAAATCTCTTAATTAAGAACCTCTTGAGAGTGAAGTTCTTAAATTTAACACATTCTTATTGGTTGATTATTATTTTTAATATTTAGATTTATTTATATAACTACAATATATTAAAATATTAATATAAATTAGTTAAGAAACTTGGTTTTAGATACTATGCATTGAACATGCTCTAACAAACTAAGAATACACTCAGTTTCGGTTGCAAAGGATTAAAGCATATTTAACAATGCAGTTGCTTTTAAATTTGTAGTAAGCAAAACATATACTGTAGACAGAATACCAGAAAACAATGAAAAGTAATAAATAATACCGCCCAGTCATGTTTTTTGGATAACCGCAAAGGCAGAGCATGGATGCAATAACCCCTTGAATTTTGATGTCGAACAATCGATCTCAAGCGTACCACTAAAAATGAAAAGCACACAATTATTTCGGACTAGACGATGCAAAATATAAATAAGTATCAATACTAAGCATCATGCTCCATGAAAGGATCTTGAATTATTCCTTTTAGGAACATCATCTGAACAGAAAATATTGTATGAATGTATTGAACAGTCTCAGAGAAGAAACCAACATAAAGCACATGCCAAGAGACTACTCACCATCTTCAAAAACCTGATTGAATCTCTTAATCTCTTCTGTGTATAACATCAACAAAATCAATTGGATGACACAGATTATAAAGTTGTGATCACAGGTTAGTTAAACAATTCGAGTAGATGTACACATTTATCTACCTAAAACACAAAAGGAGAGTTTCGACATTGAGCAAAATACAATTATGGCACATTAATATCTCATCAAGTGCAGAAGAAGCAAAAAGGTATAACACATGCCCCTAAGTGCCCAACTCCTCTGCAATACTATCTTAAAACTTGACTTTTTTATTATAAAAAGGAGCATCTTTATCCAGATCTTTCCAGCAGCCTACATGATCGATGATAAACCGTATTTTTACATGTTTTTACCTTAGATTTTTATTCATTTTTGTATATTTTTATGTTTTTCTTTATCAAAAATGTAGTGTTACAAGTCATTTCATGTGGAACAATGCATTTTGGAGCAATATGGACTCATCTGGAGCAAAATTCAGTTTATGGACAGTTTTCATGCATCCGAAAGATCATCTCAGAAGAAGGATTTCCACTCAATTTTATGACATTGGGATACAAACTATAGTTTTGAGTAAGCTTTCAAATGAAGTTGGTTTCAAGGCAATTAGATCTCTCGAACAAAAGTTATAAGTGTTTTAGTAAAGACTTGTATGCCTGCCTTGAAGCTGGAATGTGCCCAAACTGAGTTGTGACCGGGTTTTGACAAAAATGAAGTACCAATCAGTGTCACAACTCTTCCTGACCGGTTGGCGAATGCCAAAAATACCTCCTAAACCGGTCTCAAGCCTATTTACGACCTAATAACTTAATCTAAACCGACTTTTCTTGACCTNAGCCACGACTTTTAGAGATAAAATAGATCTTGGGAGGCAGAGAACTTGTGCATACCTTTTTCTTAAAGAGATTTGGATTCTAAGAGCTTCTAAGGGAAGATCTCGCTTTGTAACCGATATTACTAAGTTTTCTAAACCATTGACTCTTAATCTATGACGTTTTCTACTTATCATTCCTCATTTTTACATACTTTTATGATGAGTTTTGAGTAGTTTACTTGTTGGTTTTAGGGGATTTGAAAGGGGATTCATGGATTGATTGCTAGGTTTTTAGATTTGGTGATTTCCTTAGGGTCCTTCATCTAGATTGTTATTTGATGATTGTTACTTGATTGACCATTTAGCTACTATTATTTAGGATTGATTTACTCACTGAAAGTGTTGTTGAATTACTTTGAACATTCAGGATGAACAAAAACGTCGGTCTTCACGGGAGTGATTTTACCGAGTTTTTTTGAACTATCGAATATGAACTTTATGCTTGTTTATTCACTTGATTACCAACGGGAGTTGAATAATTTAGGTTTTTTAGACTACAATAATTGATACTATTGAAGTAGATTGATCATCCTTTCATGATTCAAGCTCTAGTACAAACCTATTGAATTTACCGATCTATTTATCCGTTTTATTCGATCAATGATAACCTGAGAGTTCCCCAATGCCCAATGATTTCTGCTATTGATAATTTGACATTTTTACTTTCTGATTTTAGTATAATTTAGTGTTAATTTCGTGCATCATATCTCAAATACAAAATCTTATAGTTCCGTTTTAGCTTGATTCGACTCTAATAAACTCGTAGTGTGGTTCTTGGTCCTTGTGGGTTCGATCCCAAAGTACTACCACAACCGTTGTGGACTTGCAGCATTGTGCTATTTCTCGGGGTAAAACTTTGAGCACATCAATTTTTTGGCGCCATTCTCAGGGACCAATTCAATTACCTACGAGCTTCTGATTAGGATTTAGTCTAAGGCCGACTTTTTCGTTTTTCGTTTTTCATTTCTTTATTTTTACTTTTATTTTTTTACTCTTTGTTGGTTTCCTTAACTTCTTGTGATAGATTAAGGAAATCTATTACTACATAATTTTTTTCACTTGATTTTCTAGGAAGGTCGAAATGGAGCTTCAATATCAAACAATCGGAGAATTAGATTCATTGAGTGCTTCTTACATCAACCGAAATCCAATCTTCCCCGCACAACCTCTAGGAGTATTTAATATCAGCCATGAATTCGTACCATGGGCTGATAAACATCAATTTCGTGGCTTGGATGAAGAAGAGCCCATGGATTATATCGAAAGAGTCGAAGAAATCTGCGGTATAAGAAGATCCAATGGAGTTTTTGATTATTATTTGAAGTGCAAGTTATTCTCATTCTCTCTAGTTGAGAACATGAATAAGTGGTTAAAGACTCTTACTCCCGGATAAATGGGATCAATGCAAAAGAACTTTCTTGAAACACTTCTACCCGAAGAAGAGATTGGAGCAAATGAGAAGGAGAATTTCAGATTTTCAACAAGAGGTGAATGAATCATTCTTCAAGGCAGTAAAGCGCTTAAAGGAGTACCAAAGAGACGACCCTCATCATGGTTTCGAGTTACTGAATTTGTTGAACTTCTTCTATAAACGAATTGCTGAATAATTCAGGATGACGCTCGACATTGCAAGCCATGGGAACTTCATGAATAACACTGCTTCTCAAGCTAACATTCTCATTGACAACCTAGCTGAGAGCAAAAAAAATTCATATCCACTTCAAGAAAGAACAGCGGAAGCTATCAAACCAAACTCTGACTCTGCAGAGATCTCTGAGCTGAAATTATGGTTGCTCAACTTCTAAGGAGAACCAAATGAGTTTAAATCACCATGAGAATGTGAGAGAGGCTTCTGGAAGTGCTATTCAATATCATAAAAGTGATGGTGTCCATGGGCAGCAAAGGGAGGTTTACTACATCAACAGTCTAGAGAATTTCCATCAAAATCGAAACCGAGAAAACTTCGAATATGAAGATCTTTAAATGCAGCAGCAGCAGCTCAATGACTTTGAGATGAGATTAGAATCTATTTATCATGCCAAATACGTGGCTTTATCCTCTCTAGAGAACAAAATTGAGCTTTTGTTTCAACAAGTTCTAGAAGGTCTAAAGGAAAATGCCCGAAATATAGACAACATGTACAATCATCTCAATGGAAATATTGACGGGCTATATGGTAAGCATATGGACGTGTCCAATCATGTCAAAATTCTTGATGTTTAAGTTGTTCGAAGTGCAGAAAGTGTGAAGACACAAGGTGGCTTTCTTCCTGGGAAACCCGAGAGAAACCTGAAATTTCGCAAGGCGATTGAGATTCAATACAAGGAAGAAAAAACAACTGACCTTATGAACAATTCCATGGATGTGAATCCAATCATTGCTGTCGATTCATTACCAAGCTTTGATATTGAAGAGCCAAAACACAAAGCACCGCACCAAATGAAGCTTCATAAGATAGAAGACCCAATGAAGTTTGTCTTCTCATGTGAAATCAATGCTGTGAATTTTCAAGAACCTCTTTGTGACTCCGGAGCTACTGTAAATGTCATTCCTAAATCCATTGCAAACCAATTGAGGATTAGTGTCATCAAGCCTTCTCCCATGTCTCTCAAGTTTGGAGATGATGTGAAATCCTCAAATGGATTCATGAAGGATGTAACAATACAAATAGAAGGCTGCTTGGTTCCTGTTGATTTCCAACTTCTAGAGACAAGTAAAGACTCTAAGATGCATTTTATTCTTGGGAGTCTTTTCCTTTCAACAGTAGGAGCAGATATGGATTATCCTAATCGACGAGTCTCTCTCTCTAGAATCAAGAAGAGAGTGTTCTATCTTGCAATCTCTACAAAGAATTTGATCCATACTCCTAAAGTGTGCGTCGACGCTGTAAAAGATGCATTTCATCTTGTTGGATGTTCTAAAGGAGCTTTAAAATCAGTACCATCTACTCATCCATGGTATGTACACATTGCTAACTATCTTGCAACAGACATCGAGCCTTCTCAATTCTTCAGTTACAAGAAGAAGAAGTTCTTGAAAGATGTTAGACTTTACTATTGGGATGAGCCATACCTATACAAGAAGTGCTCTGATGAAATTTTTAGAAGATGCATCCCAAAAAAAGATATACCAGACGTTCTTTTCACTTGTCATTTTTTGGATTATGGAGGACACTTTGTAACTTTTAAAACAGTCTCCAAGGTATTACAAGCTAATTTTTGGTGTCCTACTATGTTTAAGGATGCCCAAGACTTTATATCCAAGTGTGTTTCGTGCCAAAGACAAAGGAACATCAGCAAACGAAATGAGATGCCACAAAATTTCATCCAAGAAGTCGAAGTTTTCGATGTTTGGGGAATTGACTTTATGAGTCCGTTTTCTTCTTCCTTTTGTAATAAATACATTCTTGTAGCTGTTGACTATGTGTCTAAATGGGTGGAAGCTATAGCTAGCCCCACAAACGATGCAAAAGTGGTGATGAAGATGTTCTGGTCGATCATTTTCCCAAGATTTGGCATTCCACGAGTTGTGATAAGTGACGGTGGATCACACTTCATCAACAAAGTGTTTGAGAATATTTTGAAGAATAATGGAGTTAAACACAAGGTTGCTACACCTTATCACCCACAAAAAAGTTGACAAGTTGAGGTCTCTAACCGAGAACTCAAACGAATCCTAGAGAAGACTGTGGGAAAGATGAGGAAAGATTGGTCGGTAATACTTGATGATACTCTTTGGATGTATCGGACAACATAAAAAAACACCTATTGGGACTACTCCTTTTCATCTTGTCTATGGAAAGTCATGTCATCTTCCAGTAGAGATCGAGTAGAAAGCTGAATGAGCAGTAAAGAAGCTCAACTACGACATCAAACCTGCTTCTGAGCGAAGATTGATCCAACTGAATGAGCTTGAGGAAATTCGCCACAATGTTTATGAGAATTCTCAGATTTACAAAGAAAAAGCTAAGGCATATCATGATAAGAAGATTATTCCTCGAGTATTTTCACCAAATGACTAGGTTCTACTATTCAATTCACGCCTAAAGCTCTTTCCCGGAAAGCTGAGATCAAGATTGTCTGGACCATTCAAGATCAAAGAAGTGAAACCACACGGTGTTGTTGTATTATCGAATAGAGATAGAGGAGATTTCACGGTCAATGGACAACGCCTCAAGCCGTATCTTGTAGACATTGACTACACCGAAAGGGAAACAATTCCCTTAAGCAATCCACCTCCAAATTAAAGTGAAAGAAGTCGAGCTAAAGACTCAAAACAAACGCTTTGTGGGAGACAACCCACATGGTTTTTAATTTTAATTTAAATTTTCTTGGAATTATTTAGATGTCTAATAGTTAGTTTTTATTTTACAAGATTTAAGAAAATCAAGAAAAACACACAAAAAAATTTGGACTCAAGAACAAACCTGAAAGTTGCTGTGACTGGGTGACGAATGATAAAATTTAGGAGTGTGCCACATAATGGCACTCGACCAGTGTCAGAACCCAAATGCCTCAAATTTAGTTTTTTAATTTTGGCAAGAACGCGGATCCAAATCGTTTAAGTCATCTCTTGTACAATTCCATACATTCATTTGAGATTGGAGAAGGATGTTAAGAACCCCAAATCAAACTAAATCTTCAAATCAAAAGTTCTTGGAATAAAGTGAAGATATCATGAAGAGCAAGAATATATGTTTGAGAAACGCCATCAATTGATCATATTGAAGCACTAAAAGCTATTTATTCTGGAATCCTGGGATGTCTAAAACAATACGAAATGAGTTTAAATACTTTGATTTTCGTAGGAACTTGCTTTGGGAAGGAAGAAAAAAGAAGAAAACTCAATCCAGAGAGGTTCTGGACGTTTGGCCAAAATACTGAGTTTCGCAAAAAATGGCCACCACTCAGTCACAGAGACTCCACCACTCGGTCCCAGGAGACAATCCATCACTGGCCCACTGAGCACCAAAGACCGAAGTGCGCCACCAGGGAGCATGCGGCCGGTCCTAGCCCTCATGCGCCTCAACCCGTCAGTGCCTTTTCCTCCCACCACCGGCCGCAAACACTTGTCCAAAACCGGTCCCAGTGACTCCAGCACCTGGTATCATACCTCCCTGGCCTCAATCCCACCAGCCCTAACCCACAGACCATGGACCACGCCCCAGTCGGACACGTATATAGCCGCAAAAAAGCATCTAAACACGTCCGGAAATGCATTTTCTTGGTCGGATCAATACCAAACTCAAAATCTTCAAGTATCAGCACCTAAATCACGTTATATGCATCAAATCAAGATGTTTTGAAGGCTGAGACGTTCAGAGCACAAAGCACACACTTGGAGCTTCAAGGATTCTCAAACTGGGCAATTTATGCAACCAAGCTAAACCATATCCGCCAATTAAGAAATTAACCAAACTTTTTCTAGTACTTAATAAAGGTCATAAGGAGTATTTTGAGATGCCAATTCACTCCTAAAGACTCTAAGACTCAAAGGCGAGGCTATGGAGAAGATATTGCAAAAATCAAACCATAAAGGAATTTTGGGAAGGAGTATCACTTTTGATCATATAAAAGCTGTATTATGACAAGAATGAGAAGTATTTTGAGGCTACAAAAGATTTGTTAAAGGCAGAGCCACTCTTTAAGCACATTCAAAGGCTCAAAAATGCGATCAAATGTATAAGGAACGCAACCAGAGCATCAAAAGAGAAATCTAAGCCAAACCAGCAGTCATGCCTGATAATTTTCATCCAATAAATTCAGAAAAACGTGATCACTTGGCTAGAAAAGATGATCATAACACTACAAGAAAACACGCAATTTGCGAGAGAATTTTGCGAGGAAAAA
>OVAN01012472.1:0-13697 GCA_900406275.1 Anastatica hierochuntica | reverse complement strand
GATTAAATGAAATGGGAGTAAAGAGTTGGAAGGTCTTTATCAGAAAAAAAAGAGTTGGAAGACAATTTACGTTTCAAAGGCTGAGAAAAAGAAATAGTTGCTGACGTGTCAGCAAAACAAAAGCTCATGAGTAGCATAGGTGGATAGCTTAGAAACCTAGAATTAAGATCTTTTATATAGTTAGATTGCTAAGGACTCCAACCATAAATCCACCATTGTACATGCTTTTAAGGGTTATATGTAAATGGTTTTTAACAAAGTGGAGCTATAGGTAGTGTAGTATCCAAGTTTTAATCTTTGGCTTGTTGATCACAAAAAAAAAAATCTTTGGCTTAATAGTTAGGTCTTATAGGTTTTGGCTATGATCTGATGATTCGTCATACGCAAATTTTACAAACAGATACTCATACTTAAGTTTAAAATTTTAACTGTCTGTACAACAATGATTCAAAAGAAAATGATCAACACTACAATACATAAATTTTGGTTAATAGCTATTTCAAACGGCCCACACCTTTCTCTCTGTCCTTCACTTGTTTACAATCACATCGATAAGACTGAACGACAATGGGTAAAAAAATTATGAATTATTTGAATTTTGAATCATCTAAAACTATTTCAAACCATATGCAATAAAGGACATGTCAGATCGCAATTGAAGTTTTGGATTGGATATAGGTAACATAGGCAACTAAAAAAGTTATCACCTCGATTATATCCATGTCAGATCTCAAGGATAAGATTTTTTTTTTTCGCCTTCAAATCTCAAGGATAAGTAAACAAGGTTTCTTTCTAAAACTTTGATAGTTCGAATGGATGACATATAAGAATCGGTTGATCTCACTCGAAATGCAAATGCTTTTTGTTTGTAACTTCTATGTGTTGTGACTTGTGAGCTCACAGTCACGGTTGTATATTCCATACCATATGTCTAGAAGTTTTATTATTACCTTTTGTTAATCCCATAAAGATAGCAAATTTCATATAATCATACATGGAGATTAGTTGTCATTATAAAGTCTTGAAACAGTTTCAAAGCTTGGAGCTGGTAGTTGCGAGCTTGATTAAATCCTTGCGCAGAAGCTTGCCTGAAGGATTCTTTGGTATGGAAGATAAGAAAGCCAACTTTCGTATCTTCTTGTAAGGTGCTACTTGTTTCGCTACAAACTCCATTATTGACTTCTCCGATAAGAAGCTCCCTCTTTTTCTTACAACGTATGCCATCGGGAGTTGGCCTACTTCTTTGTCCGGAAACCTAAAAATCCCCAAAATATTTGAAACTCAAGACTGTTTCCGCTGCAAAAAACTAATGATGCTGTTGTTTCGACTTACGGGATTACTGCAGCATCAATGATATCAGGATGAGTGAGCAACAAAGCTTCTAGTTCAGCTGGAGGCACCTGTGCCATTGATCACCAAAACCAAACTAACCAATTATCATATGTTTTTATAATCCGAAGATGTTAAATTGTGGATCTTAAAACCAATTGGCGATAAGTCGATTGACCCATATATTATATACTAATGTTGGTCCATTAAAATTTCCGATATGGGATCTTTATCGAAGATGATGTTAGATACGAGAGTCATGGTGGAAATATACACAAAAGAACCATGGTAAACAAATCAATAATTGGTTAGTTTTCTCTAACCTGGTAAGCATTGTATTTGATTAGCTCTTTCAATCGATCAACAATATAAAGAAAACCATCGCTGTCGATGTAACAAAGATCTCCAGTTTTCAGCCATCCTTCTGAATCAATAGTTTCTTTTGTAGCTTCTTCGTTACGAAAATAACCTTTTAACACAAGAAATATAACATTAATTGGAAAACCCTTTTGATTAATTGTTTCTTGTTGTCCACGTCTAATGTTTTTTACCTTTTGTAATGGCGGGTCCTTTGAGCCAAAGCTCGCCCGTTTGGTTCACACCCATGACCCGACCCGTATCTGGATCCACGATCCTCGCGTCCACGCCGGACGACAACAACCCCACCGCACCGTATCTCCGGCTCTCCTCCACCGAATCCATCGAAGCTCCTGAGCTGTTTGATTCCGTCAAAGCATACCCTTGAAAAATATCAACCGTTGGATATTTCTCTAAGAAACTCTCCGTGACCTCCTTGCTCAACGGAGCCCCACCGGATCTAACTGTTTTCAGTGAGGTCAAATCGTATTTGGCCTTTATCGAATCTGATCCGTTGATCATAGCTACCAAAATTGGCGGCACCAAAACCAGAGTCGTGGCTCTGTACTTCTCGATCGCCGCCATGGTATCTTGGAGATTAAACTTGCGGAGGATCACCACCGTCGAACCTAAAGCTATGGTGGCGATGACGGAGTTCAGTAATCCGAAGGTGTGGAACATCGGAACGGTGCAGAGGAATGTCTGATTTGGCTCCCATGGCTCTGCCATGAATCTCGCCACGTGCGCGATCAAGTTTCCGTGAGACGATATCACACCTTTGCTCCGTCCTGTGGTTCCCGACGAGTAGAGAAGCATCGCCGTTTCGTCCTGGTTAACTCGGTCTCTGACCCGCTGCTGACTCGGTTCCTTTTTCATCATATCGCTCAGGTTCCCAACGATTTGGACTCCGAGAGTGGAAGCAACGTGCCCTTCGTCTTCCTCCGTGAGGACGACGGAGATAGTGGCGGAGTCGGCGAGTTTGAGAGCTAGCTCAGGAGTTGTGAAGACGAGCTTTAGATTGCTGTCTGCTATCTGTCTGGAGATATCAGCGGCGGTGCTGAGGGGATTCGCGGTGGTGATGACGGCCCCCAGTGACATAACGGCGAGGGAGACGATGGGGATGGAGATCGAGTTGGGAGAGAGGATGAGTACGGTATCGCCTCTCCGTATTCTGACGTCATGGTGGAGACAGTTGGCTACGCGATCAACTGCTCTCCAGAGATCAGAGAAGCTTGTACGGTGGCCTGTGGTGGCGTCGATGAAGGCGGTGGTGCCGCTGTGAGCTTGGGAGAAGATGAATGTTGTCACGTCAAGGGTGGCGTTAGCTGGAAGTAGCAACGGGTTGCGTTTACTGTAAAACGTCGAGTTTGCATTACAGAAACCACTTCTTGGATCCACGAGCAGTTGGTTAGATGGATGATGCAGCTCTGAGATTGTTAAGGACATATCAAATTTCTTGTTCAATTACGTCTCTTGTAAGAACCTCAACGGAACCCAAGAAGTGAAAAAAAATCAAGACATGAACCATAGAGTCGCTGAATTAGCAAACCTAGATTTGTCACATCTGTTTTTGATGGAGTGGTTGATGCGTCTGAAAAGAGCTGATGAAGAGTTAGCCGGGGCAGGGAGCCAACCGAAAAGATCCTGTCAGAGAGTGAGGTGCGAGGAAGCTTTTGGCAGCCTAATGGTGCAACCCAACGAGATCGAGGAGTTGATACCACAGTCGAGAAATGGATGGTGGCATATCTTCGAAATCCAACTGTAGATACCGCAAGAGTCATCTCAAAGAATACCTCAAGAAGACATGTCTCTGTATGGAGGACTTTACTCTGGTTCGTTAATTTTATACAAGGGACAAGGATGCCATTATAATAAAAACATCCAAATGGGAGCATCTAAGTGTAGTCCAAGTTTAATAGATTATCCCATGTTAAACAAGTTCTAATAGACTAATACCAAACTACATTGTGTCGATACGAAAAAACGTGAAAACTGCCTGAATAAAAATCCTGGAATCCCCAGACAAATGAATCAGGCACATCTTTACATCATATACTACAGGAAATATCCAAGTTTTGTTTTCAGCTTTGGCCAACCTAAGTCTATCTAAATATTAGGCTGATCTAATATTTGAAACATGTTTATATGTAATTTTCTGTGCGTTTGAGAATCTCATGCTCAAAATATCTATACATGGATGAAAATTTGTCATTTGTATTTTTGTTTTTCCACAAAGGTAACTGAGTTACAAACTTAAAGTACAAATGCACAGAGATTATCCACCTTTCATATCCGATTCAAAGCTTGGAGTTGGTAGTTGCGAGCTTGATTAAATCCTTGCGCAGAAGCTTGCCTGAAGGATTCTTTGGTATGGAAGATATGAAAGCCACCTTTCTAATCCTCTTGTAAGGTGCTACTTGTTTTGCTACAAACTCCATTATTGACTTCTCTGATAAGGAGCTCCCCGCTTTCCTTACAACGTACGCCATCGGAAATTGCCCTGCTTCTTTGTCCGGATACCTGAAAATCGCCAAAACATTAACTCGAGACTTGTTTGCGGTTAAAAAACCCACTTAAGTGTTGTTGATGTGACTTACGGGATGACTGCAGCATCAATTATTTCAGGATGAGTGAGCAACAAAGCCTCTAGCTCAGCTGGAGCAACCTATGCAACGATCACCAAAAGAAAGTTAAGCAAAGATCGAGCCAATGCTTCTCTAATCTATAGGTCTAGAAAATCTGCAGAGTCGGTTAGATAGAGAAGCAATTTTCGAATGTACTCCATCTCCATGACTACATGCTTATCACACACACACACACACAATCATAATCTCAAGGCTAACATATCACCTATTAAAGAGCGAACGAGGTCAGGTTCGTCAAACGAAACTCCTTACTAAAACGAAAAGATATTTTGATTCATCAGCATTTCACTGTACTGCTTAAGGACCATATTCTATTTAATGGCAAAATCTATGCTGCATATGTTACCTGGTAGCCCTTGTACTTGATCAGTTCCTTTAACCGATCAACCACGAATATGAATCCATCTTCATCGATGTAACAGAGATCGCCAGTTCTTAACCATCCTTCCGAATCAAGAGTCGAGCTCGTAGCTTCCTCATTGCTGAAATAACCTGCCAAGATCAATAAACAACACCACAAAAATTACTGCTTTGATGATCAATGACATCAAGAATGGCGATTATTGAATCCTGAATTCAGAATCATTGAGAGTCAAAAACGTTACCTTTCATTATGGAAGGACCCTTGAGCCAGAGCTCACCGGTTTGGTTCGGTCCAAGAACCCGACCCGTAACCGGATCCACGATCCTCCCTTCCATGCTTGCCGACAATTTTCCGGCAGTGCCGTATCTTCGGCCTTCCTCAACAGTATCCGTGGAGGCTCCTATACCCGTTGACTCAGTCAACCCATACCCTTGTAAGACCTTGACCGTCGGATACTTCTCAGCGAATCCCTCGGTGACTTCCTTGCTCAACGGAGCTCCGCCGCACAAAACAGTGTGCAGAGAGCTCAGATCGTACTTAGCCTTGATCTGATCTGCGCCGTTGATCATCGCCATAAGGATCGGTGGCACGAGGGGAAGAAACGTGGCTTGGTACTTCCCAATCGTCGACATCATCTCGTGCATCTCGAATTTCGAGAGAACAATGATCGTCGAACCGTAAGCGAGTAGCCCAGTGGCGAACGCTGCTAAGCCGTAGATGTGAAACATAGGGACGGTGCAGATGAACCGTTGCTCTCCTTGAGATCCGTCGTCAGATCCGAATCGATTCACGACGGTTTGTACCATCGCGATTAGGTTACGGTGAGAAGAGATCACTCCTTTGCTCATCCCGGTGGTTCCCGAAGAGTAAAGCAAAGTCGCCGTGTCATCCTGGTCGACTCGCTCCATAACTCGGGTTCCACTCGGTTCCTTCTTCATCATCTCCGCTAATCTTCTCACTTCCCCCACCGAGTCAACTCGCTCATCGTCCATGAGCACGATCGGGAGCTTCTTAGAACCGGAAGCGGCGACAATTTTCGGGAGGAGCTGGGACGTGGTGAAGGCGAGGACGGGATTCGAATCCTTAATCTGCTTGGCGATCTCGCCGGAAGTGTTGAGAGGGTTCGTGGTGGTGATAACGGCGCCGAGTGACATGACGGAGAGACAAACGACGGGGAATAAAATGGAGTTTGGGGAGAGGAGAAGGACGACATGGCCCTTGCGAATACCCATATCGGAGAGACAATCTCCGACGGATTCCACGGCACGCCATAGCTCGGCGAAAGTGAGATTTTGACCAGTGGAGGCGTCGATGAAGGCGATACGGCCGCGATGAGCCTGAGAAGATATAAAAGTTGTAACGTCGAGCGACGGATTCGGTGGCAGTGGAATCGGTTTCCGTCGGCTGTAGAAAGTCGAATTCGAATGACAGAAACCACTTCGAGCATCCACAGAAGCCATCTCGAGATCTTCTATGTTCTGCTTTTGTCTGACTCTCTCTACCTTTGACTACTGTCTGACTTTTATAGAACCTTGAAGTCGTTTTTTCTTTTGGGTGTTCTATTTTTTTTAGGTCGTTGGTTGTGGTGTGCAACGTGAAAAATATGTGTTTTCTTTTCTTTTAAAAATTTTGGACGGTTGGAATAAGATTCTCTTGGTTCAAATCTGTCGTTTTTGTCCGTTGGTCTTACGGCTTGGCCGGTTAATCGTCTTACTGCTTGGCCGGTTATTCATCTTACGGCTTGGCCGATTTTTCGTCTTATTGGTTTGTGTTCATTCTCCAAAGCGACTTTTCAAACTACCATGGTCACCACCCTTGGAAGAGGGTTTTATCATTTTACAAAATCCATCCTACTGTTTTGTCTCTCTTACCTTTCGGTGGACTGAACCGATGAGGTGCCTATCGATGATTTCACACTACGGAAGGGGGTCAAGGCGTAACGTCGTCATCAGGAAACATACGCTTTTTGAAAGTGACTAAGCGGATGATTGTTCCTTGGCAATGGTCTGTGGGCAACTATCGTGTTTTTGTGAATTGTAAAACTAAAAGTGATAATCTATTAACTCAGCAACGATGACTTTAAATAGTCTTACACGAACACAAAAAATAACAGAAAGTAGCTAAAAACTAGGAAATAGACTCCACTACAAACTAGCACAATTCCTTGACTCTACTACATAATCTCCTTAAGACTAGGACGTGTATTGACTGCAGAAGCAATCACTGACTTACTCAACTAAAACAGAGACTAATTCATACTCCAACATACCCTTCCTTAAGCTAGTTCCTCTGAATTCATCTTACTTCAGACAAGGTAACCATTCCAAGTAATGCACGTAGCTTCTCGAACTACTCCAGCTTCAACGGTTTAATAAAAATGTCTGCAACTTGATTCTCTGTTGCACAATACTCCAACTTGACAGCTTCACTATTCACCAGTTCTCTAAGATAATGAAATCTCACTTCGATGTGTTTACTTTTCTCGTGAAGAACTGGATGCTTTGACAATTGAATGGTCGAGTTGTTGTCACAGTTAATGACAGTTGCAGATTCTTCGTCAGCTCCAATATTCTCCAGAATTCTTCTAATCCACATGCACTGACAGGCACAAAATGCAGCAGCTATATATTCCGCCTTGGTGGTAGAGAGTGCGACAACCGACTGTTTCTTTGATGCCCAAGAAATCACACTAGATGCCATATAAAACACACAACCCGTCGTGCTTCTCCGATCATCCAAATCGCCAGCGTAGTCACTGTCCGTGAAAGCCATGAGCTTCATAACGTTGTTCTCACTTCTCCTGTATAAGATTCCAAGTTAAATTGTACCTTTTATATAACTTAAAATCTTTTTCGCAGCAAGCCAATGTGACATCCTTGGGTTTGCCATGAATCGACTTAGTAGACTCACTCCATACATCAAATCAGGCCTTGTCACTGTTAAATACATGAGACTCCCAACCAATTGTTTAAACATGGTTTCATCTACCTTCTCACCACTTTCATCCTTCGTAAGTTTCGTTCCCGACACGATAGGATTTTTGAGCGCATTGCTCTCCTCCATTCCAAACCTTGCCAAAATCTCATGAGCATATTGTTTTTGACAGATAAAAAATCCCTGCATCACTTTATTTCACCTCAACCCCAAGAAAATGCTTCATTTTTCCTAAGTCTGACATTTCGAATTCCAACATCATTGACTTCTTAAACTCATCACACATAGCTTTATCACTCCCGGTAAATATTAAATCATCAACATATAAGCTGACAATGAGAATATTACCTCCTTTTGTCGTAGTAAACAGCGTATGTTCACTGGGACACCTCTCAAACTCCTCATTCAAGAAGTATCCTTCAATTCGGCTGTACCAAGCGCGCGGAGCCTGTTTGAGCCCGTACAATGCCTTCCTCAATTTGTAAACTTTTTCTTCCTCTCCTTCCTTTATGAATCATTCTGGCTGCCTCACGTACACATCCTCCTTCAGTTCTCCATATAGAAACGCGCTTTTAACATCCAATTGAAAAATCTCCCAATTCAAATGTGAAGCAACAACAAGTATGGTTTGAATCGTGTCGAGTCTCGCAACTGGAGCAAAGACTTCGGTGTAGTCTATGCCATAACACTGAGCGTAACCTTTTGCGACCAACCTCGCCTTGTGTTTATCAACATCGCCATCTTCATTCAACTTGGTTTTATATATCCATTTCGCTCTAATTGGTGTAAAGCCTTCAGGTAAAGTAGTTAGCTCCCAAGTGTTGTTCTTCACGATCGATTCGATCTCACGTTCCATTGCTTCTTTCCAAACGCTATCTTTTACTGCCTCATCGAACCGAATGGGATCGCTTTCTGTCATCATCATCAGTAACATGACAGACAAGTTTTCTTCTATAGCGTCTCCGTCTCCTTCTCCTACTACATAATCAGCCAAGTATCCTGGTGTTTTTCGGGCACGTGGTGTTTTTCGTACTGCTTCAACTGCTCTTGGCGAAGATATAATCGGACTTGACGACGATGAGATTGGACAAGGTGGAGATGAATTACCACCTGACGCATAATTGTTTGTTTCATTTATCGCAACGTCTCCTCCCTCTTCTACGTTTTCAACTTCTTCATCTCCACATTCTATTATTTTTTCTTTCACATCAGCTTGATTCCAATCCCAACCTTTGCTCTCATCAAACAATACGTCTTTGCTTATTACGATCGTCTTCATAACCGGATCGTACAATCTCCATGCTTTTGATTCTTCACTGACTCTTAGAAAGACACATTTCTTGCTTTTGTCGTCTAATTTTCTTCTTTTCTGATCTGGTATGTGCACATATCCTATGCACCCAAAGATACGAAAGTATTCCACCATAGGTTTCATACCGCTTCAAGCTTCTTCAGGTGTCATTCCTTCTACTGCCGCTGTTGGAGATCGATTTTGAATGTGCACACTCCATCTAGTAGCTTCAGAACAATAAGCTTTTAGGACTTGCCTCTCACTCAGCATTGATCAGAAAACGTTCATTATCGTTCGATTCTTCCTCTCTGCTACTTCGTTCTGTTATGGCATGAATGATGCTGTTAATTGTCGGGTGATACCATGAGTTTTACAAAATTCTCCAAACTCATTAGAAGTGAATTCTTCTCCTCGATCTGGCCTTAAACAAGTGATGAATGTTCCATTCTCCTTTTCTATACTTGCTTTGAAAGTCTTGAAGATGTTGAACGCCTCAGATTTCTCATGAAGAAAATAGACCCATGTTTTTCGAGTAAAATCATCAATGAAAGTCAATATGTATCTCTTACCACAGTGTGAGATTGGCGTGATCGGGCCACATATGTCGGAGTGCACCAGCTGAAGCTGTCTCGATGCACGCCAAGAGCTTTTCTTCGACATTGTAACCTATGTTGCTTCCCTGTCAAACACACAACACATATCTCTTTTGTGGGCTTCAGCATTGGCAGCCCAATAACCATTTGCTTTTGTGGAAGCAATTTCACCCCTTCTTCGTTTAAATGCCCAAAATGACAATGCCATAGATTCATCTCCTTCTCAAACACTTCCTCTGTCTGCAAACACAATGAGCTCTTTTGCGGTTTGGAGGCTAGAAGAAAGAACATCCTATTTCCGCTCATGTTGGTCTCCATGATTGTACCTCTATCAGGATGATATACTTTACAGATTTCATCACGAATCAAAATTGCTAAGCCCTTCTCCTGTAATTGTCCAAGACTTAGCAAATTGTTCTTAAGTTCTGGAACATAATAAACTTCTGGTATAATTTGAATGACACCACTAACTTGAATTTTCACACTGCCTTTTCCCACCACAGACATCCTCGTGTCGTTTCCAAGTTTCACCGTTCGAGTGATTCCTTCTTCCATATCATAAAACCACTCCTTACTCCCGGTCATATGATTACTGCATCTTGAATCTAGGAACCAAAATTCTTCTCTTTTCGCCTGATGCTGCTCCACATAAGACATTAAGAGCAATTCTTCTTCCTCATCTAGTTTAACATAATTTGCTTTCTTCTCCCATTCTGGACACTCATACTGGAAGTGTCCTAATTTTTGACACTTGTAGCATTCAACAAGGACACGATCAACAACGTTTCTTTCTCTTCCCCTACCGCGGCCACCTCGGAACGATCCGCGACCTCTTCCTCTAGTTGGTCTCTCGTCGTGAGATACTTTTAACGCCTGCTCTTCTTGAGCATGTCCATTCATTCGCTGCTCATGGACAAGTAAGCTTCTGTGTACTTCATCAATACTCATAATGCTCAGATCGTTTGATTCCTCAATCGAACACACCACATAGTTAAATCTTGGAGTCAAAGATCTGAGAATTTTGCTTACAATCGTGCTTTGTTCCATTACTTCACCATTTGTCTTCATCTTGTTTACTATCGTCAAGGTTCTTCCCAAAAAAGTATCAATCTTCTCTCCTTCTTTCATGGCCAGCAATTCAAACTCTCTTCTCAATGCTTGTAGTTGTGCCCTTTTCACTTTTGGAGAACCTTGATATTTCTTTTTCATGGATTTCTAAATTGCCTTAGAGGTGCTTTTGTCAAGAATCATTTCCAGAATCTCTCTATCAATTGCCTGGAACAAGAAATTCTTGACCTTCAAATCTTTAAGCTTCGCCTCTTCCACTGTTTTTCTCTGTGCCTCACTTGCTGGTGTTGTTCCGATTGCCGCCGTCAGAATTCCGTCCTCCACCAGGCTCCATAGTTCTCTGCTCCTGAGAAAATTTTCCATCGTCATGGACCAAAAATCGTAATAGCCATCAAATTTTGGGATAGCTGGCTGCACAAATTTCTCAGATGTTTTCTCTAATGTCGACATCTTTTCCTCTCTCTTGATCACTCACAGACTATTTTTTTTTTCACTAGCTCTGATACCAAATGTGAATTGTAAAACTGAAAGTGATAATCTATTAACTCAGCAACGATGGCTTTAAATAGCCTTACATGAACACAAAAGAAACAACAGAAAGTAGCTAAAAACTAGGAAACATTCTCCACTACTAACTAGCACAACTCCATGACTCTACTACATAATCTCTTAAGACTATGACGTGTATTGACTGCAGAAGCAACCGATGACTTATTCAACTAAAACAGAGACTAATTCATACTCCAACAGTTTTGGTTTTGGAATTTTTCACTTGTTGGAGTAAACAAGTTCCTCACATGATCAAATTATGGATCAAGAGTGTCGCAATGTTAGTATATCATAGTGATATGGTGGTGTTGATTTTGTCATTGGTTGGAGAGGAGAAGTGCACGATGAAACCACAACAGGGAACAAATAATTAATGGAAATGCGAAAGGTTGGTTGATGCCAATGAGCATGCATGTTTACGGCCATGGATGATTCAGATGCAACTGGAAAAATTTTCAGTCAAGTCAATATCATGTCAAAGGCTATGTTATTACCAAATAGGTCGATACGGATTAATTAATATCACGAGAGTTCACAAAATCAACACTACGAGCAATGGCCAAAGCTATGCGATTTGGCGATCTTAAAAAGTATACCCACAGGCAGTATCGTACCAAAGCTATTTGGGGCCTGAGACGAATAAAAAAGAAAAAATTTCATATATTTTTTTTAGCAATAATCAATTAAAACTAGATCGTATTAGAGATTAGTACCAGGGTAGACCACGTTTAACCGTGAACTGATAGTATAGTTTGATTAAGTTAATAATAAAATTTAAAGAAAATTAGACCGGTTAAAAAGCTGACCGATAAAAAACTTGAAATCAAGTATGTTGAACCATATGATAACCAAATGTTTGGAAAATATATGATAATTAAATGTCCAAACTATAAGTGTAAAGGTTTAAAAAAAAAATAATTCGTCATTTAGTATTAACTGGTTTCAAATAAAAATTTGCTCAAATAAAAATATGATTTTAACTAATACACTAAAACTTTTCTCTAAAAAATGGGGTTTCAACATTTATGTCTTGTGTGAGGGGCCTGAGACAAATGCCTCTTTCACAACATGGTAGACACGACTCTGCCCATAGGCCATAGCTATCGCACCTTATGTTTATGAAGAATGAAAGACGAGGACCATTAAAGCTATATTGGGCCTAGCTTTGCTAGCGAATAATATGCTTATTCGTTTAGTTTGATAAGAATAGACTTAGTCATAATTCGGTTAGCTTAGTATATGTAAGATCCCTTCCATTGTTGTAACTACTTTGTATCTTCTGTGACTATTTAAAGTCCTCTTACGTGATCAATACAAACACAGAAACTTAAACACTTTTATGGTATCAGAGCTTTCAGGCTTCTGAGCTTTCTCTTCTCCTTTCTTATTCTCAAATTTCTTCTCTTCTTTTCTTCTTCTCAATGACTGCTCAAACTAATCATGACCGGTGTTTTGGTGTTACGAACATTAAATCACATATCCCCATCGTGCTTGATCTTGATGATCACAACTACAATGCGTGGCGTGAATTGTTTCTCACTCACTGTCTTACTTTTGACGTTGCAGGTCATGTTGATGGATCCATGGTTGTCGTTGGTGTCAATGATGCTCAATGGTACAAGCGTGATGGTCTGGTCAAACTTTGTATATACGTCACTCTAACGCCTTCTTTGTTTCAAATTTCTTTTTAGAACGGTGGTACGGCTCGTGATGTTTGGATTCAGATTGAGCAGCAACTCAGAAGCAACCGAGAAGCTCGCGTAATTCAACTCGACAATGAGTTGCGCAACACTGAGATTGGCGACTCCTCCATTCAAGAGTACTTTCGCAAGCTCAAACGTCTCTCTGATTTGCTTGCCAATCTGGACTCTCTGGTTCCTCACCGTACCTTGGTCATGTACCTCATCAATGGTCTCAATGAGCGTTATTATTACATCATTAACGTAATCAAGCACAAAGAGCAATTTCCAAGTTTTGACATAGCCAAATTGATGTGGTAGTATTTTAATGGTTTTTATTATGATTTTTACTCGAGATTTATGGTTTTTAATATGTTTTCAGATCTTTTTGGTGCGGATTTATGTTCTTTAGTGTTTTTACAGGAATCGAGTGTGGATGTGCGAAAAGATTGCATTTTGGATGGATTTCAAGCATGGAAGGAAGTTTTCTTGAAGGCTAAAAAAAAATCCAATCAGATGGACAAAGATCGATCGATCCTTGTCTCAAGATTGATCGATCTTTGTCCCATTTAGCGGACCGATTTTACAAAGAACCAAACCGAACTTATCTTGAACCAGATCTCATTACTAAAACCTAAGCTCGTGTTTCATGTATTATTATGCTGTTTTTCTGAATTTTTAAGAGTAAAAGAGAGATTTGTAACCTAAGGAGAAGAATCATCTTTCGTACTTCGATTTCTAGAAGAATTATGAACCTTACTCTTTATTTTTTTTCAATACAAGCATGTATCTCTGATCTGATATGTGTTTGTTCGATTATCATGACTGAGTATTTTCCTTGTTGGGTTTAGGGTTCTCGCATAGGGATTCATGAATTGTTGACATAGA
>OVAN01012471.1:829-13699 GCA_900406275.1 Anastatica hierochuntica | reverse complement strand
AGGACATACCTTACTCCAGTGCTGTTGGGAGCCTGATGTATGTTATGGTCGACTCAAGGCCAGACCTAGCATATGTTGTTGGTCTTGTGTGTAGGTTTATGGCTGCTCCTGGAAAAGAACACTGGTCAGCAGTGAAATGGATCCTAAAATACATTAAAGGAGCCAGTGAAGTGAACTGAACCTTTACAAAAGAGGAGGATTTCAATATCAGGGGATATTGTGACTCAGACTTCGCAGTTGATCTTGATCGGCGGAGGTCTATTAATGGGTATGTATTCACAGTCAGAGGAAATGCTGTAAGCTGGAGATCCACTCTTCAAAGTGTGGTGGCTCTCTCCACAACGAAAGCAAAGTACATGGCGCTATCTGAAAGCATAAAGGAAGCGTTGTTGTTAAGAGGAATCTGTGAAGAAATGGGATTCAAGCAGGATGCGATTGAGATGAATTGTGATTCGCAAAGTGCGATACATTTAGCTAAGAACTATATGTATTCAGGAAGGACCAAGCACATAGCAGTGAAATACAATTTCATAAGAGATGTAATCGCACACGGGGAGGTAAAGGTTCAGAAGATTCATACCTCGAAGAATCCAGCTGATATGCTCACAAAGCCATTGTTGGGAGACAAGTTTCAGGGTTACTTAAGTAAGCTCAAGATCATCGAGATTTGAAGATCTCGAGAGTTTGGTTGCTTCGAGGTGATATTGAGGCAACGGGGAAGCTGAAAGGAAGAAGATCCATCTGAGTCTGGTGATAAGGATTCAGGGGAGTTCCGGGATCGAGGAGGAGTATGCCGGAGGAGAAGAATGACGGAAGACTTACGGCGTTAGGGTTGGAGACATGAACCAAAGAGGAGATTGTGAGAAGTGGTTCTATGTCTCACAATGACGTGGGCTTGACACTGCAGGCCTATGGGATTAAAGATTACAAAGAAATGAGTAATTTGACAAGCCCAAGCCCATATGGAGTTTGTTAAATCGGTTACAACAAACATAGGAAGTATATATAGACTCTGTTTCTTCTTCTTCGTGTAGAAAGGAAAAAACGTTTCTTTGGTGTGATTCTCTTTCGCCATTGTTGTGATCTTGAAGAGCTTTGTAATCGTCCTTGGTTAGTGAAGTTTCCAGACTTCGATCCTGAAGAGAGATGTACCCGGGTTAATGGAGAACTCTATAAAACTTTGTGTGTCTTCTTTCTTGTCTTTTGCAAAAGGAACTAAGTGTTGAATGAGTTGCAAATCACCAAACACAAACATCAACCTGCAAGAGAGAGAGAGAGAGCAAACTAGTGATCAAAGCGAAGAATCGGCATTGATTCTTCAACAATATTGTTCAAATTTACATGTTGCAGATTATTTTTATTTTTCGATTTTTGGAAAAATTTTGGTACATTTGAATTATTTTATTTTTTACATAATTTAAACGGGTATCCGAAACAGAATCGAAATTTATAATGTAACCAGATTAAATTTGGGTCGAACCCGATCATGTACCCAATAACCCATTCCTGGTGAATCATAGCGGAATAACCAAAAACGAATCAAAACCTGATAAACCGAACTAAAGGAACCGACATTACCAATAAAACCGAAGTTTATAAAATACCAAACTAACGACATTAATGTCATTAACCGAACCCAAATCAAATTTCACCAAACAAGCGAATAAAAGTTTAAAATTTGGTTAGTTTATTGTTGAGCAGGACTTTGCCTAACCGAATCGAACAATAGCTTTGGTCAGTTCAGCAGATTTCCCCAACCAAAATTACAAGTAAACGGTGATATGAACCGAGTCGATCCAAACCTCGAAATCTTCAACTAGGCACCAAAACCAGGTGCACGCATAGCCGCTGCACTTGCCGCAATCCAGGATTGTCCCTTAACAAATGTGTTCTCCGCTTGGCAGAATTGTAATAACAATTAATCAGCCAAACTAGGAAAAAACAAGGGGAGGGAGCGTCCGGTTTTCAACTCAATCCAGCGGCCAAATTTTATCCATTTCCCAGATTACATAAACCAAACCCATCGAATCTCATCTTCTTCATCTCCAAATTCTCTATTAACAAAACTAAGAAATTGCAGGAAAAAAACAACAACTTAATATTAGAAAGATGAGTTCAACGAGGAAAGCATGGTTAGTGGCGGCAAGCATCGGAGCCTTGGAAGCGTCCAAAGACCAATTAGGCTTGTGCCGCTGGAATTACGTTATCCGATCTGTGAATCAACGTATCAGGAACAACGTGAGATCCGCTTCTCATAGGAACCTATTCGCCTCCGCCGTCACCCGCTGTAACTGTAAGAATGATGAGAAGGCGAAGCAGGCTGAGGAATCTCTCAAAACTGTCATGTACTTGAGCTGTTGGGGTCCTAACTGATCGCCATTTAGTTTACCATCGATTTCTAACACATTTCTCAGCAGATTTTCCAATCTCCTCTTTGAGTTTGGTTGGATTGTTTTAAGGATGCAATAAAGGATTGGAATAGATATTTGTACAGCAATGTAGATGAATGCAATAATGTTAACAGAAAATTCAATTGAAGATGCAATAAAATTTTGAATGATTTTCATTTTTCTTTTGAATCTTTTCAATTGATTAATATATCCACCAGTTACAATGTCAATGGCTAGTCGAAACAGTGGAGAAACAAGAGGAAGACAACCCGATGTTCAGGAGGTTTTGTTAGTCTTACACTTTTATTAGATTCCATAACATATTTTGCGAGTTACTTTTAGTTTTTGATCAACCAAATTCTTCATTAAATCTTATATATAATTAGGGACTTTTCTGTGTCGCAAATATTTTTTTACATTAAAATCATCTAATTAAATGATCATTTAAAAGAAAATAAAACATAATAACTTAACTAAGTGAATGAAATAAATAAATTAATACAAAATATAATATATCTTATTAATTCTAATACAATAATCTAAGATTAACCAAATAATATTTTTTTTTGATAAGCAAAATTAATAGTTGTAAGCTTTTAAAACAAAAAAGTTCAAATTTGATAACAAAATTGTAAAAAAAAAGAAGCATATCAGTCTTCTTTCACTTGTATACAAGTTACTTTAATAGAATACTGATAATTAAGATAACATTGAAATATGGTATTATTTGAAATATGGTAATAAAAAAGCTAATCTACCAACATAAATATTATCTAAATTAACTCTATTTAAATTTTTGAATTATTGCTACATATAATTAAATTTTATATATTAATTTGAATTATTTAAACATTTAGAGACAAACTTTTTAAAAACAAACTTACTTAAAATGGAGAAATAAAACAAAAATATGATAATGCAATATAAAGTTAATATCGCGCAACGCGCGGTTCAGCTTCTAGTACTTAAAATTTACAAAGTAAAATTTTGAATTATTGCTACATATAATTAAATTTTATATATTAATTTGAATTATTCAAACATTTAGAGACAAACTTTTTAAAAACAAACTTACTTAAAATGGAGAAATAAAACAAAAATATGATAATGCAATATAAAGTTAATCTCGCGCAACGCGCGGTTCAGCTTCTAATACTTAAAATTTACAAAGACAAGTGTCTCATCGTGCATACTTCCATGAACAAACAAAGCATACTAAGCAAAATAAAGAATAATTACACAAACTTATCTAAGTTTGATAATTTGTTAGAAGGGTTAGCAAAGGTGCCACTAGCGAATAAAATTATGTAAAAATCACAATGCTCTTCAAATCTTCCAAACGTGAGAATAGCCACAATTTATCGTGACTTTAAAACATAATCCAAAATCTAAACTCTCATCAAGAAATTTGCTGCATCTATCGGTCTCGGGTGGACCATCACACAAGACAACAAATAGTTAGAAAATTAAAAAATTTCACCGGTTTTAAATACCGAGAAAAGGTCTCCTCTCTAAGAGAGGGAATTTGATGGAAAGATTTTCTCCTATAAGGGGAAGGATAGGAAAATAGATCTCTCCTGATCCCGAGAGGATGAGGTTTGACTAGATTTTTCCAACGTCGAAAAATCTAAGGGACTCATGAAGCGCTTATTTGTAACCCAAATCAATAACCAATGGTACCTTTTGATATACGAGAATTAGCTATTGGTCTCCACAGAGAATGTGTCAACTACCACTAAGCACGAGACGCCGAACCAAACGACTCGATTTCCTTGGAGTTGATACAAGACTAGTGGTGAGCTCCACTTTCTTCTATAGGCATAATCAACTCCCGTAGAGACTCGATCAAGTAGACAATTAAGTGATGGTGGAGTTGCACCGTTCAAACATATTTTCTTAAAGGAGAAATCTTGAAGATGACTTCATAACTTGCGGGGTTTGATGGTTGTTTAATAATTTCTTTTTCTAGAGATTGAAAGATTACTGGATTTAATAAAACTAGAATGCACAGAGCCTATAATACAATTCCAACTCCGACAGAATCGTGTCGGGTTTGTGCAAGTCTGTTGGGCAAAGAAAACTTGCAGTCTACACCATCTATTGGTATGTGATATCTCATATCAAATAACCCGTCTATGTGTTGAAAACATCTCAAAATCCAAGTCAATAAAGACAAAAGGAAGGGACTAGTGTTGCAAATCCATTGTAACAAATAATTTTCAAGGCTAGGTAGAAGAGACAAACTAGCATTAAATCCTCGGTTCGTCGAATGTATGTGAGAATGAGCACTGTTAGCATGTCAATGCTCCATAATTGAAAGAGACGCAGAGGGAACCTCATATCTTGTCGATTTATCAGCAACTCACCGGAAGAGTCATGTGTCTTCGGTTGAAACCCGAGAAAAAATCCCACAAAGCCACCCGATTTTTAGAAGATTTCGAAGCTTTAGAGAGCCTATCAGTGATGCCTTAACAGAAAGATGAAAAGACGCTTCCTACATCTACACAAGAATTCGGATCTGGCAAAGACAGAAGGTTCAATTAGAAGGGTTCAAACATCGCAAGTGCAGTCATGGGAACATATCTTCCTGTGAGGGAGAAAGGTCACCGCCATCCACGACGGCGAAGGAGAAACACGCCGGCGAGTAATCTCAACCAAGGGTGAAAATTGAAAAGCCGAAAAGTGCAAAAACCACCAGCAAAAGTAGAGAAGATAGAGACAAACGAAGAAGGACGATGGAGAATAGCGAAAAGAACCAACAGTGGTGACGGCGTCGGCAGTCGCAGAAAGATATTTTTTGTAAGGAAGAAGGGGTAGTGAGGCATATGACCTGCACTTAAACCCCTCAATAGAATGGAGTTGTAGAAAGATTGAACATGTCCATCATGAACAAAGTTAGAAGCATGTTAAGTGAAAGTGGATTAAGACAAAAGTTCTGGGTAGAGGCTGCATCAACCTCAATATATCTTATCAATAGATCTCCTTCTTCAGTGTTGGATTTCAAAATTTCAGAAGAGTTATGGACTTCAGCATTACCCGATCTCTCCGGACTCAGGAGATTTGGGTGTGTAGTTTACTGTCACAGTGATGAGGGGAAGTTGAGACCTAAAGCAAAAAGAAGAGGTTTCTTGGGTTATCCTATGGGGGTCAAAGGGTTCAGAGTTTGGCTAATAGAAGATCAAAAAGTAATCATCAGTAGGAATGTTATCTTTAGAGAGGATACAATGTTTAAAAGTCTCAAGTTTGATGAGTTATCAGGTAAGTCTCCTGACATGTATCCTTTATTGACTGACAAGGTGTTTGAATTTGTTAGTACAGGTTCTGACAGGGATAATGAAGGAACAAGTCAAGGTGGAGTAACTCGCGATAATAATACTCAGGTTGGTTAGGATAATCCAACACCTCCTCGTCGATCAGGTGATGAAGGTACAGGGAGGCAAGATACAAAGGGAAGTTAAGCAGAAGAAGGAAGGCCAAGGAGACAGACAAGAATGCCAACCAAATTTAATGATTATGAGGTATATGGTGATGAGGATGAAAATGAGTTTGCTGGTTTTGCAGGTTTAGCTACAGAAGATGGAGGAAAGCTGGAACCCTCATGTTATCAAGAAGCAATGAGGGATTCTGACATTGATCTCTGGCGTGAAGCAGCTGATGAGGAGATGACATTACTCAAGAAAAATAAAACTTGGATTCTGGTGGATAGGGTCTAAGGTCATAGACATATTGGGTACAAATGGGTCTTCAAAAGAAAACCAGGGGCAATAGAATCTGAGGGTGTTAGGTTCAAGGCCAGACTAGAAGCTAAAGGCTACTCCCAAAGGGAAGGAGTGGACCACCAAGAGATCTTCTCTCCAGTAGTAAAAGACGTGTCAATACACTTTGTTCTTTCTCTGGTGGTGCATTATGACATGGAGTTGCAGCAGATGGACGTCAAGACAGCCTTCCTTCATGGTCATTTGGAGGAACAAATATACATGGAACAACTCGAAGGGTATGTGGATAAGAAGTTTCCAGTTAAGGTGTGTTTACTCAAAAAATCATTATATGGATTAAGGCAGTCTCCAAGGCAATGGAACTGTAAATTCAATGAGTTTATGCAGCCGGAAGGATATAATAGAAGCGAATATGATAGCTGCATCTAATTCAAAAGATTGGCAAAACATGAGTATGTCTATCTTCTTCTTTATCTAGATGATATACTCATAGCTGCTAAGGATAAGAATCATGTAGTCAAGTTGAAAGATCTTTTGAAAGGTGAGTTTGAGATGAAGGACTTAGGTGAAGCTAAGAAGATTTTGGGCATGGAAATAAAGAGAGACAAAGTGAAGGGTACACTTACAATTTCTCAGCAGGGATACCTACATAAGGTTCTGGAAAATTTTAAGAAGGATCAATTTAAACCAGTTTCAACGCCAATGGGAGTACATTTCAAGCAGAGAACAATGTCAGATAAGGAGGTGGAGCTACAGAGTGATTTTATGCAAAATTTGGACTATCCAGGGGCTGTTGGTAGCCTAATGTACTCGATGATAGGAACTAGACCAGACTTAGCATATTGTGTGGGTCTGGGGTGTAGGTTTTATGAGTAAGCCAGAAAAGGAGCACTGACAAGCAGTGAAGTGGATATTCAGATAGATTAATGGTTCATTGGATTTGAAGTTGTGTTATAGAAAATAAGAAGAGTTTACTAGATAAGGGTATGTGGATTCAGACTTCGCTGCAGATTTAGATAAGATGAGGTCTACAACAGGAATGGTATTCACGGCTGGGGGAAATACTATAAGCTGGAGGTCGAGATTGCAGAAGGTCACTGCAGTGTCGACTACGGAGGCTGAATATATAGCTCTAACAGAAGCAGCTAAGGAGGTCGTATGGCTTAGAGGACTTGCAGGTGAACTTGGGGTTCCACATAAGACTATTACTATACATTGTGACTCTCAAAGTACAATATCGTTGGCCAAGAATGCTGTGTTCCACGAGAGAACAAAACACATGGCAGTTAAATTTCACTTTGTCAGAGATTTAATAATTGAAGGTGTGTTAAAGGTGGTCAAGATTGCTATTGCATACAATCCTGCAGATGCATTTACTAAGGTTCTATCAGTGGGTAAGCTCCAAGAGACTTTGGAGCTGCTCAGAATCACGAAGAACTAATTTTGTTGCCTTCGGGCAATAAGCTGAGCAGGTGGGCTCAGACTGAGTAATATTAAGTCTTTGTGAAGAATGCAGAGGAGTCATAGGGAGTGTTTGTGGCTGGCAAGCTAACTGCTTGCATAAACCGGAGATGAGAATCCAGGTATCTATCAAAAGGAGTCAAAGGCTAAAGGACAAGGTGGAGATTTGAAGAATATGTCCTTTACCTTGTTATTTTCTAAGTGTTCAAGACACTCTATCTGGAACAGAGGATTTAGCTGACATGAAACAAGAAGTCACGTGATGATCACATGATTCTTGTTAAGAGATTGTAAATGGCTACATATAAAGCCATTAGTCTCGATTCTTATCTTTAGCTAGAGAAGAGAGTTCTTATCTTCTTCTCCTTTTTTGTTGTAACAAACTAGATAGAGAGGGAGAGAGATCAGAGAGCAAGTGTAGAGAGAAAGTGACTCGAGCTTGAGTCTTGATAGTGGATTCCGGAATCATCTCCAGCGAGACGTAGGAGCTAAAGCTCTGAACTCGTAAAACTCTCGGTGTTCATAGATTAGGTTTCTCTCCTCTTTCTCATTCAATCGATTACAAGATACAATCAATCGAAGATCCAAGAGCGATTCGGGCTTAGAATCGTACAGATAGATTCATATTTTAAAGAAAAAGCAAGCTAAAAAATATGTGTTACTGTATATTTAGATGTGAGGAACAAAGTATCAAATCTCAGGTTTTGGTTTCTCAACACTCATATTGAGTTTTTGAGAATATCTCAACTAACTCTGAGCAGCGACATAGCTGAACCAAATCATAAATTTACAATGTGATTCTAGACTATAGAAAGAGTGGACAATTGATGTGATCATGGCCAACGCCGATGAGGTCTCAGGGCACACGGACGAACAGCTTGAACCTGAGGAACCCGAAGCCGACGAGCAGCTGGATCCCGAAGACGCCTTAGGCGAATCATCCGGTCCCATGACCTAATCCAAGACGCAGCGGCTCAACTGTGCCGTCCAAGTATTTATCCGAAAGGATCGGGCAGCTTAGCGAGTGCTTATCCGATCACATTGGTTGTGATTCAAGCCTTCGAAAGCCGTCATTAATGGAGGTGTCGTGTTTTGCACTCTTTTTCCCTTCTCTCGGTTTTGTCCCACCGGATTTTCTGAGAAAGGTTTTTAACGAGGCAAGTCCCAAGACTATTTTCCGAGCCCATTAATGACAAAAGGCCCAAGTTTTGAAGTCCAAGAAGACTAATAAATTGCAGCCCAATGCATGGCGAGTTAGTTGTAGTCTTTCTTGGAACTTGCTATCTATTTATTTTTTTTCATTTAATTAGGGTGCTTCCAATCTCTATATAAGAAGCATTCCTCTCCTCATTTGTAATCATCCAACTTTTTAATCAACTTCTCTCTCTTTTGTTTCTCTCTCTAGAAAGCAAAAGAAACTTAGTGCTTTAGGAATTTCTTCCTTAGCAAATTTAAGCCGAAATTCTGAGAACATCCCGTAACTCTTCGGAAGTTTCACTCAATCCACGCATCGTCGTTCGGGTTCATCCTCTCGCCGTCACGAGTAATATCTTCGATTTACTTCGTGTTCAAATTCTTCCGAGAGTTGACTGTTCGACCTCTGCATCATTTCAGCTCATCCGAACGTCCATTCCCCCATCCGAACGTCCATTCCTCACCGTATCCATTCATCCGACCATTCGTGTACAACATCCGAACGTGTATAACCCTTAAACAGTTCAAGTCTTCCGCTACCATCCTCTCAACCATCAAGATGAGAAGCGCATCCGAGAAGCCGATCCTTCGTCCCGACGAGAATCACATCAAGTGGTATTAGAGCACTTCCCCTCAAGTTGTACCATGTCCGAGACAAGCGACAACCAAGCTCTTATCGCCGCCATCACGACAAGCATGGCGAAAATGATGGACGACAAGTTGGACGAGAAGCTCGATCGGAAATTCTAGGCCTTTAAAGAAGAAATCAGTAACTCCTAACACAGCGGATCTGACCGTAGGCCACGATATCTCACTGCGGCCGAATACTATATCCAATCGTCCAATGCTCAACGAAGTCGGAAAAGGTACTACGACTGAGACCGAGACAAACGCCAACCGCGCAAAAACTTCTCCGATTTAAAGCTCCAACTCCCTTCGTTCAAAGGAACGAACGATCGCAAAGAGTACTTGGAATAGGAAAAGAAAATCGAGATCGTCTTTAACTGTGGGGAATACATGGAAGCCGAACGAGTAAAGCTAGCCACGACCGATAAGTTGGTGGGATCAACTCGTCATCACCCGAAGACGAATCGGAGATAATCCCGTTCAAACGTGGAATCAATTGAAGATCTTAATGAGAAGGCGTTTCGTCCCGAGCCACTACCACCGAGAGCTACACTTTCGGTTAAGGAATCTTGCCCAAGGAACAAGGTTCGTTGAAGAATATGACAAGGAGATGGAGACACTTATGCTCTGGGTTGATATCCAAGAAGATGCCGAGGAGACTATGTCCTGATTCATTGGCGGCCTTAAACGAAACATCATTGACCTTCTCGAAGTCCAACATTACATGGAACTTGAAGAATTATTCCACAAGGCGGTAGTTTGAGAAGCAGCTCAAGAGCAAGCACGCTTGTCCGAGCTATGACGCCCGAAAACCGAGCTATCACAAGGAAGAGCGTCCTGAGTATCCGAAGTAAGAATTCAAGCCGATCCTCAAGTCGAAGCCCGAAGAGCTTGACCTGAAAGGAAAGGGTAAGTTACATTCACGAGACATCAAGTGCTATAAGTGTCACGGCCTTCGACATTATGCAAGCGAGTGTGCCAACCGAAGTGTCATGATCCTAAAAGACGATGGCAAGTTCGAATCCAACGAAGAGAAACCCGAAAAGACTCTTCCGGCCACGAACCCGCTATGAAAGGCGAACTGCTAGTCACCATGCGAAAACTAAGCCTTATGACTGCCAAAGGAGACAACGAGCAACGAGAGAACCTATTCCATTCTCGATGCCTCGTCAAAGACAAAGTCTGCAGTCTAATCATCGACGGAGGAAGCTATACCAACGTTGCCAGTGAAACGATGGTCCGAAAGCTAGGATTGGAGATTCTAACACACCCGAAGCCTTACAAACTATAATGGCTTAACGAACATTGCAAGATACTCATCAATCATCAAGTCCAAGTTCCCTTATCAATCGGGAAATATGAAGACGAAATCCTTTATGACGTTTTACCCATGGACGCAAGCCACATTCTCCTCGGAAGGTCTTGGCAAAGCGACAACCAAGTTACTCACGATGGTTTCACTAACCTTCAAATCTTTGAGTTCAAGGGCCGAAAGACCGTCTTACTTTCGATGATGCCTCCGGAAGTCTACGAAGACCAAATGGCCTTGAGAAAGAAGAAGAACAACGCCGAGTCCCCGTCTTCTTCCGCGTACGAATTTACGAAAGGTAACAAGTTTAATGAGCCGAAGGGAAGTAACAATCAACCTTTACTCTCTATGATTAAAGAGCCAGAATTCCATGACGATTCCTCTAAAGGGTGCCCTGAAAGCTTACCGGACGAAATCCATCTTCAACCGTCTGCAAAGCAAAGGACCCGAGGTAACTATCTCGACTCTAAGAATAAGATGAAGCCTAATCTGCTTTCTTTCAAAGAGAATATGTCCGAAAGGGAAGATTATGATGAAAAACCGAGCATTTCCAAAGCATTCTTGGCCGAATTGAAGCCGTAACCACCGAATCAGGAAAGCTGTTCAGAAAACAGTTTTGATATACTAACACTCCGGGCAGTATATTTCTTCAACCATAAAGAGTTAAGCCACTAACTAAACTTTTCTAGAAAGCTAACGCATCTGAGCATAACAAAAAACTAAAATCAATGCTACAGCTACCCAGACCCGAAAGATATGGATTTTACAATACGTGCAAATCTGGATTTTTGCAATCTGGACATATGCGCATTTCAAAGACTATTCCGACCAGATCCTAACGAATCAAGCTATGATTAAACATGTTACAGATTCATAAGCCATCAAGCAACGCCTACAAACAAGTTTCAGGCCAAGATCATTTCGGAACTGAGAGTTATCAACTATACAAACCGATCGATACTACGCTTGCCTTATTTTGAACTTTCCAAGTCCAAAACAATGCAAGCCTACATATGGCAGTCCAGAAAGTTTGAACGAGTTAAGGTAAGTTTCTATGAACTCAAAAATTTCCTTATTCTTCATCAAAGCAGATATGATCCGCTTGTCTTTACCCGAAGTGCCCAATGCAGGTTTCAAGAAAACTATGAAGCGCACGAGAGGAATCCGAATAAAAGACGAAGACAAACAACCAAACCACCTGATTTGAACGAAGATAATCATCAAGCCGTCAACTACTTCCAGCCGATCAAAGAAGCACCAGCCGATCAAAGAAGCACCATCCGATTCAAAGCTCAAACCGAATTCGAGCATGAACGATTTTGGAATAAGACTTTGACTTTATGATTATTTCGATTGTTCTATTTTTTCTCTTTGCAGGATATGCTGATCTAAAGAGAACTTCAAGAGAATCAAACCTAATACCGAACATGGACGAGCCATTCAAGATCACGAAGAAAATCAACGACAACGCCTACAAACTCGATATCCAAGATAAGTACAACGTGAGTTCGATTTTCAATGATACTGACTTAGTCCCTTTTCGTGCAGATGGTTCCGACGATTCCGATTTGAGGACAAATCATTTTTAACTGGGAGGAGATGATGTGATCATGGCCAACGCCCATGTGGTCTCGGGGCACACGGATGAACAGCTTGAACCTGAGGAACCCGAAGCCGACGAGCAGCTGGATCCCGAAGACGCCTTAGGCAAATCATCCGATCCCATGACCCGATCCAAGACGCAACGGCTCAACCGTGCCGTCCAAGTACTTATCCAAAAGGATCCGGGCAGCTTAGCGAGTGGTTATTTGATCACATTGGTTGTGATTCAAGCCTCCGAAAGCCGTCAGTAATGGAGGTGTCGGGTCTCGCACTCTTTTTCCCTTCTCTCGGTTTTGTCCCACCGGGTTTTCCGAGAAAGGTTTTTAACAAGGCAAGTCCCGAGACTATTTCCCGAGCCCATTAATGAAAAAGGGTCCACGTTTTGAAGTCCAAGAAAACTAATAAATTGCCGCCCAATGCATGGCAAATTAGTTGTAGTCTTTCGTGGAACTTGCTATCTATTTATTGTTTTTTATTTAATGAGGTTTGTTGGTGTCAAAAATGGTCATCTCGAAATCAACGTCCAAGATCGCATCGCTAATCGGACTTACTCGGAAACACAACCAACAGC